>VZTB01018045.1:272531-307139 GCA_013397245.1 Thryothorus ludovicianus
TACAATTTTAGCATCAACCCAGGACACCGTGTGATTTCCCGGGTCTGGGGAGTTTGATGTTTCCCTGACAGATCTGTGTTGTTGTGTCTGTATTAATTCTCTATTCTCCTACAGGATTTTTATCCACTTAAAATCTGCTTCTCTCTTTATTCCCAACACCTGTTTAATGAGTGAGCAAGTTTTCACCGAGCAGAGTTGTCAAATAAATTTGTAATCTGCTTTACATTTACAAGGAATTTCACTGAAGCTGGTGGTGCTTCCCTTGGGGTCGGGGTGATGAGGAGAAGGCTCTGGGATGTTTCGCTGATCCTGAAGGCCACAGCTCTAATGATGGACTTTTCTGAGGGGTTGGGTCACACCTGGAATTCACAGCCATTCCTTACACTAGAGCCTTCCATTCCTTGGCTTCAGAAATTACATTGGTTTTCCTTGCTTTGTTTCCAGGAGATTTGAGGCCAGTTTCGATGCCTACTGAGTACAGCTGGATAGGGGAGTCCAAAGAACAGAACATGTACAAGAGGGGAAGCAGAGGTGAGTATTTTTTCTTCTCTGCTGTTCTCTGAGATGTATTTTCTTTGTTTCTTAAGTAACATCATAGAAAAAAAACCTTTTTTTTATTGTCACAGAGGATATAAAAGAGCCTGTTTAGTGTCTGTGCTTTTCTGTTTCTATTTCTGAAAATTTAAAATTCGTGTTAGTAGAAGGAATTTAATTCTAGTATAAAGAAACATAAACATCAAGGGGAAAAGTACTTTGAAAACTCAGATATGTGTTAAAAGCAATCAGTTTTAATCTGCACAGCTCTAGAAAACAGTAAGCGATGTTACAGATGTAAGGGAGCATCCTTTGAGAACATTTTGATCAGTATGAATTAAAATTTGGAACAGGAATCAGCAGTTGTACTGTCAGTGTTCAGACCAGCAGTTCTAATGACATAAACTTCCATTGATCCCAGTGGGAATTATGAACTTTGCAAGAAAGAGAAGTGATTGCACAGTTTCTTTTTTCCTTTATTTCCTCTACTAAAAAGAAATCATATAATTCAAAAGAATACTCTCTAAATATACAACTATATTTATTGTGACACTGATTGTTGAAGATTTTTGAATACCATATTTTTAGAATCTTTTAGGCATGGACTGGAAGCTGGGAGTTCAACTTGACTCCTAAAAATGTGACAAAAAATGAATTATCTTCTTGAAGATCAATATAGGATTTTAAACTATATTTTTCAGTAAACTTCCATTCCAAGAGAAAATTCATTTCATTTAAAGCACGAGCTTTTTCTGATTTATTCCAAATCTGTTGATGTATGTTTAGCCCATATTTCAGTGCTACAGACAGTAACAGACTTGTTGCCTGGCCAGCTCCCATTTTGAAACCGTGCCCAAGTATGCTGCACATCTCCTTAAAACCATTTTCCCAGCCTGTCAAATTCCTTGAAATTACAATCCTGGTGCCTGGAATGGCCCCGGAGATGCTCCCTGCATGATACAAGCCAGCAATATTTTCTGTGTCCTCCCCCTTTCACCACCCACAGTGTCAGTAAATGAGCAATGGGGTCCAGGGAGAGCCTCCTCAATTCCCTGGATGTCCACATGACTTTTTCAACTTTAACAGGCTCGAGTGATGGTCTCTGGCCAGCCAAAGTGCTGTTTCCTCTGCCTAATGTTCCTTTTTTGCCTTTCTTCCCCTCCAACCACTGACTCTGAGAATTCGCTGCTGCGGTACCTGAGCGACGACAAGATCCTGGTGATCCAGGAGGAGCCCCTGGCGCAGAAGGACAGCAAACGGGACACGGGCCGGAGGTCCAGGAAAAAGGGGAAGCCCCCAGGGAACCCCGGATACCCCCTCAGCCCCTCGGTGCTGGCCTCCACCATGAACATCAGGCTGGAGCCAGGGCAGCAGGACGTGCTCGGCTTCTCCCTGGCAGAGAACAACACGGTCCCGCTCTACCACGTGAGTGCCCAAAAACACCTCCCTGCATAGGCCCTCTGGAAAACACCCCCATGTTCTCCTGTTGGGATTGAGCCAGGCATCCAAATGTTCTCTTGTTAGGATTGAGCCAGGTATTCAAGTGTTTTAGGAATGATCCAGGCATTCAAATGTTCTCCTGTTAGAACTGATCCTGGTATTCAAATGTTCTCCTGTTAAGAATGATCCAGGAATTCAAATGTTCTACTGTTAGGATTGATCCAGGCATTCAAATGTTTTAGGAGTGATCCAAGCATTCAAATGTTCTCCTCTTAGGATTGCTCCAAGTATTCAAATGTTCTCCTCTTAGGATTGCTCCAAGTATTCAAATGTTCTCCTCTTAGGATTGATCCAAGTATTCAAATGTTCTCCTGTTAGGAATGATCCAGACATTCAAATGTTCTCCTGTTAGAACTGATCCTGGTATTCAAATGTTCTCTTGTTAAGAATGATCCAGGAATTCAAATGTTCTACTGTTAGGATTGATCCAGGCATTCAAATGTTTTAGGAGTGATCCAAGCATTCAAATGTTCTCCTCTTAGGATTGCTCCAAGTATTCAAATGTTCTCCTCTTAGGATTGATCCAAGTATTCAAATGTTCTCCTGTTAGGATTGATCCAAGTATTCAAATGTTCTCCTGTTAGGAATGATCCAGACATTCAAATGTTCTCCTGTTAGAACTGATCCTGGTATTCAAATGTTCTCTTGTTAAGAATGATCCAGGAATTCAAATGTTCTACTGTTAGGATTGATCCAAGTATTCAAATGTTCACCTGTTAGGAATGATCCAGGCATTCAAATGTTCTCCCATTAGGATTGATCCAGGCACTCAAATGTTCTCCTGTTAGAATTGATCCAGGTATCCAAATGTTTTAGCAATGATCCAGGCATCCAAGTGTTCTCCTGTTAGGATTGATCCAGGCATAAAGGCACAGTCTTCTACACCCTGTTTTCCTGCTGTATTTCATAGTTGGAGCAAGGTTGCTCAGTGATGGTGTCATGACAAATTTCTCCTGAGAGTCACTTTTTCAACGTCAGTATCACGACAGCTTTCTCATAAAAGTCAGGACAGAACAGCAAAACACAAGGCAAGAATCATTTGCTGTCAGATGCTTTAATAAAATCTTAATTCCTCAGTCTCACTGAGTTTAGTTTAATTAGATGTATTATCTTTGAAGGTTCATAAGGATCCTGCACTCAGCCTCTGATAATGATTTATTATACATTAATTTATAAGCTTATGTATTTCCACTTTGATTACTGTGTCTTGTAAAAACAGATGAGTTTAATGGAGTTATTGTTTATTTAAATTTATTTATTTAAATTGTGGATTTAAATCTCTCTGAGAGAGATTATCAGT
This sequence comes from Thryothorus ludovicianus, assembly GCA_013397245.1. NCBI lineage: Eukaryota > Metazoa > Chordata > Aves > Passeriformes > Certhiidae > Thryothorus > Thryothorus ludovicianus. Next base: position 275,866 of record VZTB01018045.1, read on the forward strand.
ATCACAAAGTCAAAGCAAAGGATTCCAAACCTGGAGAGAAAATCAGCAGGCAATTTATTAGGATGAATGAGAAAATTATTATACAACCCTGCAACAAACCCCAACGATATTTCATAACTTGGTAGATGAATCAGCTGGTTTCAGTCAGTTTTTGGAACTCTGTTGATGATCTGTTGGTTCACCTGAATTCTGAAGGGGGGAAATGGATCATTTAGGGTAAGATGCAAATTCCACCCTTGATTTCAGGACTGAAGTTTATTTTCTTGCATGATTTCCATACCATCATGCAACTAATTGAACAGACATGATAAACTGGCAGTCTGATACTGTATGATAATAAATTAAATTTTTTAAAAATGGCCAAACGACATAAAATGTCAACTCTAAAGGGTCTGAAAGAAAAGCAGGAAACTGGAAAACAGGAATTGTCCTGGAAGAGACAACTGCACATGGAGTGGTTGGTCCACCCTGGAAGTCAGTGCAGTCCCATTCACAAACTCAGTTTCTGTGCAGTGATCACAGAGGAGGGCACAGGTAAAATGATTATTCATGGACTGACAGGGCAGTATTAATTCTTTGAGCACCATAAATTTTTTGAGCAGCATTAAAAGAGACCTTTGCAGTCCTTCAGGAGATAATCACAGGAATCAGAATATCTGAGGCACTTTGTCAACTGCCTTATAAATATACAAGAGGAACTGAGTCGACAAATACACAGAGTTGCTGACACAGATTTTGTGGGTTCTTGCCAGCACGGAATCATTCACATTAACGTCTTTCCACTTGGAATACTGAAAGAATTCTGAATAGCCAAGCAAAAAAAATGGGCATATTTATCTTGAAAGAGAGCTACCCAGAACAAAAATGTGAAATATCAAAGAACGTTTCATGGCAACCTGATAGGAAAAAGGGAAAGTTACAGAGGGTTGTTGTGTTCTTAGATATAAATTTAAGTTTCAAGTAGGTCAGCTCATTTCCTTAATATCTAAAGGTGTTACCAGGATTTTCATAAGCATTTTGATATATAAACCTGTTTTGGATAATGAGAACAAATCATCTTAAAAAAGCTTTTGCTACATTTGTATTAGAAAAGTTGACAAAACAGGTTGAGCTTTCTCTTCTTACTTTTGCTCTGTGTTTTTCAATGGAAAGCAGAAATGCAGAACTGTTGGAATCACATTTCCATGAAATCCTCTCCTCTTAACACATGCCCAGCACAACTTCTGGATACAGATCAAAATTTCAGCCCAGATAAATGCTTTGGGAAATGGAGATGATAAATAGGATTTTCATCCTCTTTTAGTGAAGGGAAGGTGATAATGCTTTGTAATCAAACAAGGATGGCTTGATGGAAGGAGGAACTGAGCATCACTTAGCCATTGCTTCATTTTCTAAGCACTTACATAAATATGTAGCAAAAAAATACAAAAAGGCACTTACTTAACAGTAGTTTAAATTACCAGACGTAAGAAGTTTTGCAAAATTGGTAATTGCAGAGATTCACCACTAGATTAATGCTTTGGAAGGAATGTTGATTTGGAACCTAAAATTAAACAATTAGCCTGATTTCATAAGTTGCTGGGAGGATGCAGAGATCCTATATAAAATGGATATTTAGGTAATGCAATATTGGCAGCATGCCCAGGATGTAAAATGATGCATGAAGCCATGTTGCAGTAAAATATTCCTGTCAAGAAACACTGCCCCCTTCCAGGATATATTTATAACTCTAATTTAATTGATATGCCATGTCACAGAACCTAAGCAAGAGTCAATTACAATTAGCAAGGCTGTTATAAATAATTATTAATTAATAGAGTATCTCTTGGAACATGACTTTCTATGTTTACTAATGCTTCACTTCTGAAGTGACACCATTTGCCAGGTTGAGCCTAAATATGGGCTTACAAGGAGAGAGTTAAAACCTGAATAGGCTTTTATTTTGTATTACCAGAGCTCATTCTGCAGAAAATTAACTTTTCACACAGGACTACAGCTCAGTAGACCAGAAGTACCTAGGAAATTTTTCATTTTGCATTTCTGACCGTAAAACAAAGCACAAAAAATCTTGGAAAAATCTTCAAGATTTTACAAAAAGTTATAGAAAGCTGTACCTATCCTGCTGCTCAGTTCCATTTTGCTCTGTGGCAACCAGCCTCCATCTAAAAGGAGAATATTGAAGCTCTCACTCCAAATCCAGTCTGGAAATCCACACAGTGTTCAACTCTGTGGTTTTATTGCCTCAGACTTGCAAGAATTTCTGAAGTTCTAAATTCAATTTGCTGGTTACCACATTCAATTCTCCAATTGGATAATGATCTCTCTCAAGGTTTTACTTGGTGATAAATGTTCTGGGCCTATTATCTACAGAGTAATTGGATATTTTGCTTTGTAGTATCATATATTAAAAAACTGGAGAATAGATTGGAATTTCTAATTTTTTTTCTTGTGAATTAGAATTCAGTGTGTTGAAAAGACTTAATTTTTAATGAGTTCTGTGATCAATTCTTTCATTTCAATGTTCCCTTCACAGTAAAACAGAAATAATGGCTTCTTTAGGACATTCATTGAGAGTGCCAGACCAGGAGTCACTTTTTATTTTAAAGATAATTTGAAGCACGATGGTGTTCTAGGGTTGGCCATTGTTACACAGCACTTGCTTAACTTGCTTTTTATTTTCCTCTTGCTGATCCCAGGGAGTTGGTAACTCACCCCTGTGGCACAGGGTGATGGAAATACTCTTTAACTGTTCCTGGAGCTGCAGAGGCAGCTTGACAAACGATATAAAGTTTAATGGTACATGCTGAGAATTAAAACCTGTGCAAAAGCAATGTAAATCTGGGTGTTGTGTAATGGGTGCCTGCTGGGCTGTGCCAGATGTTCCAGATGCTTTTTTGGGATGACAGGCAGTCTGAGTGCTGCTCTGATAAGTAGAATAATTAAGATAGTCTGGGAGAATCACACGTATTCAGCCCCAGTGACTGAAGGAGGAGCCTTTTATTGCCAATTTTGCAGGAAAAGGGCTCATGTTTTATTTATTCCTTCCTGCTCTTGCAGAAAGAAACAAAACCATGCTGTCAGGGATGAGCATTGCTTTCTTCAGAGTTTTATTTCCTTTCTGAATTGCTGAATAAATTCTGTCTTTGCTTTTTATTTAAGTGTCTGTAATATGTTCTTTCCCTATCTTGCAGTTATGCTGAGAAATCACTCTGAGGATGATTGTGTGGGTTCTGGATTTCTCAGAGAAGCCAGTATAAGTATTTCTGGCTTCTGTAGCTTCAAAATGAGTCTGCTCAGTTGTACTGAGTGTAAAACAATATTATTGTTCATTGGGACTGTGCACGTGAAGGCTTGAGCTGACAAGTGTCTCCCTCATACTTGAAGATGGATCCTTGAGCAGCAAAGTCCAATAATGTATTTCTTTAGAGCTCTGTTCAGACCTGACTCTCTAAACTACACTCCTCATTAATCTAGAAACAGCTCAAAGAGGTAAAAGGTATTTTTAAAAGGGGTTTTTCAGTATAAGGGAAAAAAATGGGAAATAAAATGTTAAGAAAGGTTCTTTTTAAGCATAATATCATCAGTCTTTAGGTTTCCACATTCATTCAGTAATCAAGAGCTTCATAACTGATCTAGATCCAGAAAAAATCAAAGACTAAAGCAGTGTTAATCCAGAACTCAGGCTGTCTTGATTTCTGGAAGAACCAGCCCCTTGCAGAAGCTCAGGAGAGGGGCTGGGATTTTGTTTGGAACAGCCTGGTTAGGATGGATGTGTTTGCAAATTCAGCCCTGAGAAAGGCTGCTCATTCTTGCTGCTCCCAAAATTCAGGCTGCCTGGCTGGCCTGGAATTCCTTGTATTTGCAGTTCTATCAGGACACTGCACAAAGCAAATACGAGGCTGCCTTTATCCAAACATATGCAGTGTTTTCAGAAGTAATTTTGCTCTATTAGAGCATGTTTAAATGATGATTTTCTGCAGTCTTCAAACAAACCACTACAAACTACCAATGCAAGTCAGCAAATGAAGCATTCATTAACCTGCTGTGACTTCATGGGTAAATTGCCATTTGTAAAACATTCTGGAGTCCTCTGACTCCAGAGAACCACAACACAACTAAGTTATACTGCATTGTATTATTTTAGCACATGAACTTATGTCTTGTTTTTATTGTTTTGCTAGGCCACCAAAAAAAACAGTTTAGGTTTATCTAGTCTGAAGCCAAATTTAACAGCCTTTTGTTAATAAATATTAATTACAACTGATATTGCTATGATAACTGCAATATTTACCCCCAGAAGATGCAGCAAATACAAATCTCTCCCTCACCACACAAATACCACGTCCTGCTGCTGAAAGGATCAATGTGTAGGGACCCAGTTGAAACCTTTTGGGGACTCCTCTGATTTTTTCTCTCTGCTCAGTGGCTCAGCCTTGTTCCCTGAACTTTCCCCCTTCCCCAGCAGGAGAACAAGGAGGGGGTTTTGGAGGACAGGAGCAGAAAGGTCAGCCCTGAACAGGGCAGGGCCACGGGTAACCTGTTCCCATGGGATGGGAAAGTGAGGAAAAGGAAATAAGGAATTATCTGTTTCTCCTGAGCTCTCCCTTGGCTGCCCCCCTGTTCCCCACGGTGTGCTAACAATGCTCATCAGCAGCCCATAATTACAAATTCGAGTGCATCCCTTCCCTCTGCCTCCAGCTCATTTCCCCACCTGCCCTCTTGTTTTTCTTCAGCACCAATCTGAGTACCTCAGACTGCACAGGAATGTAGATTACCTTGGGTGATTTCCTGTCTCTGTTATCTCACAAGGGTGAGTGGAATGAAAACCTCAAAGGCCACTTTTATTTTTAGCTCATCAGGTTAATTTTGAAAGCAGATTCAGTGGGTGAAAGCATCAGCTCTCTGAGGTAGGGGGGTAAGTAAAGCCCCTCATAACAAGGCCATTGTTTGATTGTTTTAAAAAAACATGATAAAGAGAAATATTCAGGATAATAAATATATGAGTTAAAGCAGCAGCAGAAGAAATAATTTTTCTTTTTTTTTTTACTTTTATTAATAATAATTATTCAGTATAGAAGAGTGGAAGAACAGTACCATAAAGAAGCTTTTGAATCTTTGCATCTGAATAAATGATATATGTAGGTGGAATAAATATCTTGAATTTGGCCACTGAGATTAGTAACACACATTGTGAAACCATTCTAATGTCATGACCAACTCTTGCTGTCTCTTGCTCGAGGAAACAAGCAAAGAATGAGTGTTGAACATTTTCACACCATCTCTGCAGCTCAGGTTCTTCTCTTCTCCGTGGTTTACCTGATTTCTTCACTTTGGAGAAGAAACTCTGACTCAAAGGAAGGATTCTTTTGTTATGAGTTATTTATAGGAGTTCCAGGTAAATGGGACTTTCTGCAGGACTTCCTTTGGGACAGGAGCCTCAGATCTGCTGTGGCACCACAGAGCCCTTTTTGTCCTTTCATCTCCACTCGTGCAAGGCAGAAGCAGATCCGTGGGAATCCCTGGAGCTCCAGAGATGTGGAGCTGACTAAAGAAGGCAGATAGGTGCCAGTGACCTGAATTTCACAGAATTTGTGCTTTATAGTCTCTGACAGTATGACAAGACTTGTGCCTCCTGAGCCTCCCACATGTCTGCTACTCATGAAAGTGGCCTTGTAGTAAGATGAAGCAAAGTTTTAGTTTGGGAACTAGGAAAAAGTAATTTTTTTTTTTTTTCAAATGTCACAAACTGGTAAGAAGTAACTGCTCAGAAAAAAATTATATATAAGGTAGCTGGAAGTGAAGGTAGGAGCCTTCCACATGTAAGTCATTGTCAGCATTGTATCTGCATGTAATTACAATTACACGAGGAAATTAATTTTAGCTCTAGGTAGACATTTATAGAAATGCCAGAGCGTGGGTGTTTCCATGTATAGTATCAGAAATTCTTTATAAAGGTTGGCATTTCAAGCTGGCAAAAAGGTTCTCCCAAAAGACCTTCTCTGGGGAGAAAACCAGTTAAATAAAAGATGATAAATATGTGACAAAGGTCTGGAGTAATGCCAAGTGTCCACACTTCAATGCCACTAATAATCTCTGTGTTAGTGATGAGTTGGTCAGGAGCTGAGATTTTTCTTCTAAGAAATTAATTATTGATCAAAATTTTAAAAGACCTAATTATGTTTTTTATGTTTCAAGTACTAATATCAACAATTTTCTCTCCCTCTGTATTTATATAGATATTCTTCTTTGCTCTTTTCTAAATTACACAACTAATAATCAGTTACAGTAATCTATGAGTTGTTTAATGGTTGAATCATATTTTTCTTTTTCACTGTTATAGAGTCTTTAAATTTCCCTGCTACAGACTATGCTTCACTTAATGAGACTGCATTATTCAATATCTTTGGAAATTAATGCTCGTTAATGCAGAAAAATTTGTGGTGTTGAAAGACTGACCTCTAGAAAAATGTGGTTTATTATCAGAAGCAAATTTCTCTCTAGTAAGTCTTTTTTCAGCCTAATATAAGCAAGTTCACATCACACTAATAATTGTTTATGAAATATATCTGATCAGAAGAAATCTGGAAGGCACAATCCAAGGTGATCACGTGTGATAGAGGTGGTTTTTGTGCATTTTCTTGGAAGGAAATAAATAACTCAGTTTTTAGAGCAGTGAAAATTTATCGTTTGGGTGCTGGGAAGAGCAGTCAGAGCAGGGTAAGGGAGGTTTATTTCAGCTTTATCAGGGAAGGGAGGGTGGGATGGGCCCCATTTGGGGAGAGGGAATAAACCCTGATTTGAAACACTTTGCTTTTAATTTGGGAGAGTTTTCGGAAGAGGAAATTAAGAAATAGAATGGGAAGCACTGACTGAATTAGTAGTCCCACTTTCAGTTGCTAAAATTAGAAACCTTAGAAGTCAGAGGGATAAGAGAAGGAAGCTTTGAGCCTTCTGGTAGGAATAAATTCTATTTTTATACCAGTAGCATGAGTAGTGCTGCTGTCAAAGTTCTTTTGCTCGCTTGGCCACACAATATTTTCCTGGGCTGTCCCCAGGATTTCCAGGGATGCTCAAACTGCTTCATTTGTATTTAGCAGTGCATTTTCAGCACCAAAACAACATCTCTCAAGCAGATATTTTGCTTCAGCTGTGTGCTGTTAACCCTTCCAGTCTGCTTTGAGAAAATGTGAGTATATCTACAGGGTATTTTCAAATATTTTTAAGTTCTCTAGGCTACATTTCAGCATCTTCTGAGGAGAATTGAGGCATTTATGGCTGTCAGAAAAGCCTGTTAGGGTTTTTTATACTCAGCCACTCAGTGGGGAGCTCCTGCCTTTGCCTGGTTTCAGCCAGGAATGTCAGAGAACTCCCTGCTTTCAGTGTAAGGGCACCATTTCATTATTTTTCATCAGATAAGGCCTCTTATTTGAGTGGGATCATCTTTGCTGCTCACATTTGCTGGAATATTTCAGCTGAAGTGCACTAAAAGCTGAAAACTGGTTCTGTACTGAGTTCTGTACTGAGTTCTGTACTGAGTTCTCCAGGGCCAAGGGACGCTCCTGGGTGGAGGAGGTGGCAAAATGTGTTTGTGCCCTGCAGGTTTGAGAGCTGCAAAACCCCAGCTCAGAAAAAACCCTGCTGCAGAAATGGCCCTGAGCAGAGCCCGGTGCTGCAGCAGCCCCAGCAAACTTCCTGTCCCTTCTGCCTCTGCACCCCGGGCTCATCTGTGCTCAGCATTATCTGTGGTTCTCTTTTATCTGTGGCTCAATATCATCTGTGGTTAAACATCAGCAGGCCTCAAGTTTCATTAAAACACAAATCCTGCACTTACTAAAACTATCAGTTTCCTATTTGGTTATCCAGAAAGTCAAAGATTTTGCAAGAGCTGATTTCTGCAGTTATAAACAAATCCATGTGAATTTTACAGCCTGATTGTAGGGTGGTTTTTTGTAATTTCATTTTTTTGTCAATTTCAATTTTTAGCTGTGGGAAAAATCCTCCATCATAAAAATTGTTTTGCAGTAATTTAAACTGTCTGAAGGTTTTATTTTTAACCCTGATTCAGTTTCTACTTGCTCCACGAAGACAAGTTCATTTCCAAACCTCAGAGGAATAACCAGTGTGGAAAACCAAGTTATTTAAAGCTGTGTAAGAATGATGTCAAAGAAAGTTTGTCCTTCTGAAATTCAGTATTCTACACTGCAATATTTGTCTTTTGGATTTAAACTCCCCTTCAAATATTCACACTTCTACAAACATTCAAACAAATGTTGGCCCCCTTATTTTAAAGAGCTTTTATCACAATTGCACAGCCTGTGAAATTAGCTTATAAGTGCAGATGCAAGTTGTTTTAAGCATGATCTTCATTTTAAAATGACTCTTAGCTGGAAATTGAAATAAATGTTCCATTTCCTTTGTTTTAGAGTTGCAGAATGACTGTGGTTTGCTTCTGTCACTTGTGGCACCGTGCTCAAACCACCAAGGAAGTCTGGTCTTTAGTTGTGCTTAATGCTCTTTATTTTTCTTCTACAGAGAGCAGGGGATACAGTCAGTGGAGATACTGAAAGGTAATTGCTTCTGTTATTCTATATTTAAATATACACACACAGTTATATTTGTGAATTAAACTCCTTTCTTCACTTTTAGAAACTTCGTTGCAGTATTTGAAGAATAAAATTTTCAGGGTTTAGAGATATCAGTGCTGACATCATCTGGTAAATGTTCATTTGCCAACATCAAACATAAACTACAAAGGTTTAAAAAATTCTTCAGATAAAGTTTATAAAATATTTTATGTAGAGGGGGAGAGTTATGCTATTATGTTGCCCAATCTACTCTTTTACTTTTGAAATTCAGCATTTCAGACTCGCTCTGAGGATGAAAATTGTAATGTGTGTTTAATATGATTTTAGTAACCAACAGGAAGAATGTTTCAATGAACATCAACCTCTAATTCAGTCTGTACAAAATTACTGCTTATGTTCATGGTTTGTAGTAGATAGATCTTAAGAATTGGGTCTTTAATTTGGCTTTTAGGTCTGAATTGAATCAATTTATTCTAATGAAGAAAACAATGATTTTGTCTTTCATTTTTTTGCTGTTTATCTGATGAAGTATCACCGTGTTTCATCCAAAAGTCACAGTAAAAGTGTGTTTGAAGCAACAGCTACTTTCTATCATCATATTTTCTAATTAAATTTAGTTGTAATCTATGATAATTATTCTTTTTTACCTTTTTTTATCCCTTATATGGCCTAAACTTATTTAAGAAGCTGAATAATAAATTAGATTTGGAGTGCTTTGACCAGCCTAAAGGATTTACGACTGCTGATGATTCCCTTTAGTGCTATAAACATTCCTGAATTACAGCTACAAGTCTGAGGTGCAACACTCTCAGCTGTTGACCACCTCATGCTTGATTTTTCAGGGTGTTTTTACCTTTTTATGTGTTTTAAACACCACAATGCAGTTGAAAGGCAGCTGCAGTGGTGATCATTTGCTGCTTCCCTGGGTGTGCTGTGCATGGTTCAAATGCCATTTAACCAAGTGGAGCAGCACTGCCAGCAGAGGTTTAAGTGAGGTACAGATGAAATTCCACCTCCTCTGACAGCAGATATTCCTGGATCTCCACTGCCAGCAGTTCATCACCTCAGCTCAGTGTAGGGTTTGCTTTTGCACGAGGTTAAACATATTCATATTTTAATATTCATATTTTGTTCCGCTTCGCAGCATCCCTCCTCTCCAGGGTTACCTGGGGGAAAATGAGTTATTCCTGCTCTCTTTTGAAGTAACAACTTCATTTCCCCTTTTGCCTTTACCTCTTACACCTGAATTTTGAAACCCTACTGTTTTCTGTGACTCTGACTGTTTTCATTTAATGTCCCAACTCTTTGTAGGTTTTCCTGTCCTTCTCTCCCTCGTTTCTCCTCATTTTCCCCCTGGCTCTGCCTTCCCTCGGGTCCCTCCTGCCTGACTTTTCTGAATCAGAGAGGAACCCCCTCCCTTCCCAGAAACAGCCACCTGTCTCACCCTTCTCATTTCCTCCTCCACACCCACATTTTCGTGCGGCCACAAGGAAGAGCTGCAGAGTTTTTTGTTTCTGAGCAATTTTGTTCTCCCCGGAGCAGAGGGCGCCTGGTTTTTCCCAGAGGGATGCACATGCTCAGTTTGGCAGGGACGCTGCAATCCAGATGGAGCATCCCTGGTGGACAGGACAGGGCAGCTGCCAAGAGACACTTTCCAGGGACATATGACTTGATGAAATTTTGGCAGACTTTCATAGCAAAAGGCTATGCTTTTATATTCCCTGATAGAGGAATCCTTCTTCCACACAGTTTAGATTCCAAGCCCAAAGATGACCAATTTCTGCTGTTATTTCCTTAATATTTTGCCTTTTCTATGTGGTATTATTTATGCAAGGAATGTTTCTGCAGACATACTGAAATAATTGTTTGATTTGTTCCTTATTTTCTGTTTGTTTTAATTGGTATAATCTTTTTCTAGATCTTGAAGTTTGTTTCAAAATTATATATGAATACATATTTAGAAGATCAACTGTTTTAACTGATTTGAGAAATATTAGTCCAGGTGCTCATAACTTGTATCACTGCACATCTTCCCCCTTCTTTTCCCTTTTGCTCCTTTTGCTGTAACAACAGATTTCCTGAAAATAAAGCTGAGGAATAACCAAATATGATACAGAGCATTTCAACCAGAACATACGTGGAGTCCTGTGTGTGTAAATTGTTTCTGCCACTTTCATACAGAAAATTTGCTAGTTTAGAGAGGAGAAAAAAAATCAGTATTTCCTTCTTCTGTGGTCTGCACATCTGAATACTTCAGGAATAATTAAATTTGGGGAGGGCTATTTGATAAACATAAAATCTAATAATAACAAACATATCTCCTGCAGTCAGCTGAAAACTGTTCCCAGGTGAAACAATGACATTTTTTGCATGCTTGAACAGCTAATCTTGACCTGACTTCCTGGCCAAGGTTTCAAAAGCCTGGAGCAGGCTGCTCCTGCCACCAATTCCAGACTGCTTCCCTCCCTTCAGAGCATTTTTGCTGCTGGGAGTTTGTGATTACTGCAAGGAGATCCATTACTGGGGTTGCACAGGGGCAAATAAAACTTGACTTTCTCAATACCACCACAGGTGCATAACTGGGGTTGAGTATTGAGAGGGGAAGCATAAATGTGATGCTTTCCATGTGGGGATAAAAGGAACAGCCTCAAAATCAGGGGAAAGTTCCAGAAGGATGGAACAACATTGGTGGCATTGTCAGGGACAGGCAGAAATGGGGCATTTTGGGCATCTCCCCAAATGTCTGAAGCTGAAGTTGTTTGGTTTCCATTGTTTCCTTCAATCCATGGCACCTACAGACAGCTGAGAGCATTGAAGTCTTGCCTATTAACTTTTACAAATTTAATTTCAATGTTGTGTTCCATCCCTTCGCTGCAGGCTGCAAATTTGCTTTGCCTCGGGACAATAGATGTTTCTAACCCACAATGCAGAAGTTGTTTCTGCTGGTAAATTTGATTTCTCCTAACAATGAAAATCTTCAAATGAGAAAATGCCACTTCCTGCCTCTCTGACTTAAAACACTTGTTTTTATTATGACCATCAGAATTTGGCAATACATTAGAAATCCCCACAATCCTTTTATTCCTTTTTAATTTTCCCCTCAATCACTTTCCCATTTCTATTTACATGACATATACAAAAACATCCACAGTTTCAAGGATTCTCCTTTTGAGAGCATGAGAGGGAATTGTGTGTTTAAGAATTTCTGTGCCAGATCAGAGGAACCTGACCCTGATTCCGTGTCCTATTTCCATCATGGCCAATACTGTTTGCTCTGGGTGAGGAAAGGCCCCTGGTGCTGCTGCCCTGCTTTGTTCTCCAGTCTTTACAGGACTCACATATATCAGAGATCATATTTTTGCATTTTAAAGTGTCAATTCTTGGTATCTGTGGCATCCTGTAGCAAAATCTTACAGAACTTTGTGCTGCAGGATGCTGTGGTTCTATTTAGAGATTCGTGGAGTGTCTGTAAGCACTATGTAATCAGTTTGGTTTTTTCCCTGTGGTTATTTGACATCTTTCTTCTGTCTGTCCTAGATATGCAAGTTCTGCCATTGGACATCCAGGAAACACATCCATGAGGAAGGTAATGATTTGTAAATGTGCTTTAAATAAGCAAAAAAACTCCACAACTGTTCAATTCATTGCTATATTTTAAAAGATACTTAAGATAACCCAAACCTTGACATTTGCCTATGTTATGAAAGAGCTGAAAACAAAAATCTAGTGATAATTTCCATGTTGAGAAAACTGGCTGCTGCAACCACAGCAGATCTGTTTATCTGCAATACTTTTAGTTAAATTTAGGAACTTAGGAATTCAGTTAAGTTCAGGAACCTTGGTGTGTGCTCTGAAATGTGTGATGGTTTGGGGAGGAGAATCACAGACCACGGTGGGCTGGAAGGCACTTCTGGAGGGAGGCTTACCCCCAGGGTGAAGAATGGTTTTAAAACCTCTTAGAATATTTAAATAGTTCCAATACTATGACAGGAAGATTGAGGATTAAGACTCTCAAATATTTTTGTGGTATCAACTTTGAGGTGCTCTATTTTCAAGGGAAAAAAGCTGTAAAAAAGAATTGTTTTATTATTTAGCATTTTGCAATTATTTCATTCAAAGGACAAACAACAGAACCTTCATTTGTAGAATATCAGTTCTTCATTCTGATTTAACACTTTTCACACTGATTAGGCTGGGCAGGGCTTGGACCAACCTATGGAAGGGTGGAATGGGATGAGCTTTAAGAACTCTCCCAAGCCAAACCTTTCTGTGGCTCCTCAGTTCTAAATAATTTTCCCTAAAAACTCCTGAGGTTCAAACCAGTGGAGGTAAAACCAACCAGTTTTGCTTTTCATTTAGTGTTTCTGTTACAACACTTGTCCCACCCCCTGACTACCCTGAGGTCTCCTTCATTTGCCCCGTGTAGCATCCATTCAGTTCTGGCACTTTTTCCCATTCCCATTCAGTTCTGGCACTTTTTCCCATTCCCATTCAGTTCTGGCACTTTTTCCCATTCCCATTCAGTTCTGGCACTTTTTCCCATTCCCATTCAGTTCTGGCACTTTTTCCCATTCCCATTCAGTTCTGGCACTTTTTCCCATTCCCATTCAGTTCTGGCACTTTTTCCCATTCCCATTCAGTTCTGGCACTTTTTCCCATTCCCATTCAGTTCTGGCACTTTTTCCCATTCCCATTCAGTTCTGGCACTTTTTCCCATTCCCATTCAGTTCTGGCACTTTTTCCCATTCCCATTCAGTTCTGGCACTTTTTCCCATTCCCATTCAGTTCTGGCACTTTTTCCCATTCCCATTCAGTTCTGGCACTTTTTCCCATTCCCATTCAGTTCTGGCACTTTTTCCCATTCCCATTCAGTTCTGGCACTTTTTCCCATTCCCATTCAGTTCTGGCACTTTTTCCCATTCCCATTCAGTTCTGGCACTTTTTCCCATTCCCATTCAGTTCTGGCACTTTTTCCCATTCCCATTCAGTTCTGGCACTTTTTCCCATTCCCATTCAGTTCTGGCACTTTTTCCCATTCCCATTCAGTTCTGGGATGTTTTCCCATTCCCTCTCTGCTGGTTTTGGGTGGGGCTGGTTTTGGGTGGGGCTGGTTTTGGGTGGGGCTGGCAGGGTGTGCTCTCTCTGCCTCTGGCCTTGGGCTGTGGTTTCGAGGTAAGAACTGAAACCCTGACAGCCCCAGCGAGTCCTCCATCATCTGTCTGTCTCCCCTGGCAACTCTGAGTCATTTGGAGTTGTGAGTTCTGTTTCCTTGCAGTGTTTGCCACCTATTTAATTATATTATACTGGTTCTTTTATCTCTCAGAATGTGGAGCTTGAATTTTTACGTTAGCAGTGCTAATTAACTACTGATTCCCAAGGTGCTGCAAACCTTTCCCTTTCTCCAGTTTCCTTGTTTTGAATACATTCTCTGTGTGCATAAACAAAACAGGAAGAATAATTAACTAAGCTTTTTAGAAGAAAGATTTTATTTTTTAATTTCAGAAATATATTTTCAGCTCTCCCTTGATTTGTTGTGCTATTTTTTTTCATCATTTTAAAACTTTTCTATTAAATGATGCATACCAGTTTCTGGTATCTCCTCCAGACATTTCTTGCAGTTCTTCAAATTTAATCACATTTCATTATGGGGTTTTATTCCATCTCTGATTTCTCTAGCCTAAATTGTGGGAAAATTTGGTGATGTCTTTTTCCAGGAACACACCTGCTTTGCCCTAATGCATTTCTGTGGGAAGAGGAACAGTGAGCAGATTGTTTCAGCCCCAGCCACCACAGAGCTCCAGCCGACACAACAGGACAGATCAATATTGCTGCTGTGATTTGCAATACATCAACAGAACCCCCAGAGCTGCTGTGCACATTTGATGCTTTCTCTCAGAGTTTTGCCGTTTCATTNCTTGAATTTTTACGTTAGCAGTGCTAATTAACTACTGATTCCCAAGGTGCTGCAAACCTTTCCCTTTCTCCAGTTTCCTTGTTTTGAATACATTCTCTGTGTGCATAAACAAAACAGGAAGAATAATTAACTAAGCTTTTTAGAAGAAAGATTTTTTTTTTTATTTCAGGAATATATTTTCAGCTCTCCCTTGATTTGTTGTGCTATTTTTTTTTCTAAATTTAAAAACTTTTCTATTAAATGATGCATACCAGTTTCTGGTGAGTATCTCCTCCAGACATTTCTTGCAGTTCTTCAAATTTAATCACATTTCATTATGGGGTTTTATTCCATCTCTGATTTCTCTAGCCTAAATTGTGGGAAAATTTGGTGATGTCTTTTTCCAGGAACACACCTGCTTTGCCCTAATGCATTTCTGTGGGAAGAGGAACAGTGAGCAGATTGTTTCAGCCCCAGCCACCACAGAGCTCCAGCCGACACAACAGGACAGATCAATATTGCTGCTGTGATTTGCAATACATCAACAGAACCCCCAGAGCTGCTGTGCACATTTGATGCTTTCTCTCAGAGTTTTGCCGTTTCATTTTTGCATTTTGCCACATTTCCTCCAGCACAGGAGCATTAATCTTTGTCTGCTCTTGAACCAAGAGACACATTTGCAGAGATGGAGTTAAAGGGGGAGATGTGCTGAGCTGGTGGCTCTCTGCACACTCACTGGCTGAGCTTTCCCTGCCAGAATTCCCGGGTTTTGTGGGACATTCCTGTCCTGGGGCTGCCTGGGAGAACAGGCTGAGGTCAGGAGAGCACTGAGAGCTGCTGCCCTCTGAGCCAGCTCCCTCGGGAGCTGCTGATCCCTGCAGTGCCCCCAGACCCTCCCAGTTGTGAAGTGCTAAATCACTCCAGGGCTGTGGGTGTCCACTCCTCCCTCTGCTGCTTTCATTTTGGATAAACCTTTGTCTCTCTGCAGCTGGACTCTTGTTTTCACCTGATTATTTTCTAGGGTTCTTAAGCTGTTGTACATTGAAGGCAAATCCTTACCAGGTTTTGAGTACTATCCCTGGTTTTAGGTTTAAATAAAGAGATTTTAGGTTTGGATTTTTTTTCAGAATCTCTAATGCTGCCACAAGAGAAAAAAATATTACTTTTTTTTTCTCCTGAGATTTATTCTGTCAACCACCAACCCTAAAAACTTCATTGGAAGAATGTGACTTTGACACATCATTGAGCACAGGATTTTGCATATAGCATTTGTGGTGAATATTTCTTTTTGAATGCATATTTTTATAATTATTTTGTTGATGCAACAGACTTCAAGTACCAGTCAGTTTATGAGCTCATTCATGGGAGTTTATATCTTTAGTTTTCAAAGTACTGCACAGCTCTTCATGCAAAGAATGAACAGAACTAGATGGTTTCATTGCAATTGTAATCAATATTTTTTTAAATTATTTTAATTTCCAGGTTTGGGAGAATGTTTTTTTTATGATGTTGAAGAAAGTAACCAGAGAGAAATGACAGAAGGGAGGTCCTGTGATCACTGATGCTGTGATAACCCTGGAGAGGAGGGTGAATGAAAGCTCTTACATGTTACTGCTGTTACTTGCACTGCTCTTTCATAATTTATTTATTTTTTTTCCTTACAGTCATTCCATTACGCTTCCCTCAGGGTAAAAAGCAGAAAATGGTCAAAAGGTAACTTCTTTCAGTTAATATTTTGAAAGTAGAGAATGAGGCTCCTTCTCTGATAATAAGTGATCTGTATCAAAAGTTCAACTTGATAAAAATGCTTCTAAATTTGACATTAAGCAGCAAAGGAAAATACCAAATAAAAATACCAAAATAAATGTTTTATTGGTATAATATTGCTTGGATGGGTGGTAAAATTTCCTCTTCTTTAGGAAGAAGGCCAGGAGCATTTATGAGTAAATTGATGAGAGTTTGCTTGTGAAACACTGCAGAGCAAAGGATGGTGTTTCATATTCTTTAAATTTCTTCCCTGTTTCACAGCTGTAGGACAAAATTAATTCTTGCAGCATCATAAACTTGATTTTTCACAGAAAAAAAGTCTAATATGTTAAGGAAATTTCTGACAGGGATTTTTTTTCAGGAAAATTAATTATGCCTTATTTATTAAAAGACCTCATTTTATTAATATTTACAAGGCAATCTAAGCCTTTCAATTAGAATTCATTGAAATAACCCCAAGAAAGAGAAAAACAACCCTATTCCTGATGCTGTGCCTTTAGCAGGATGCTCTAAAGTTAAAATATTGTTTTTCACTTCAGGACAAAAATCATGTAAGCATGTGATCTGTTATGGAGGTGAACAATATTTCTCTTTTATTGGTTATAAAAATTTGGTTTAAAAATTCCCATAATTTGACAGGGCTGCTGCTGCTAAAGGGAAGGTATATGGAAAAATGTAATGTTCACATCTGTGTACAGACTGTGTCATACTCTGAGCTCATGACTGAGGCTAAATAAATGCATTTTTAGTCTAGAATTATGCTGTCCATCTTAATCAGGAGAAAAACAGCCCATAGAGGAATTTTAGAGATTAAACAAAGCCCTGCATAAACCCATAAACATGGGCCCTTTTCATTCATGGGGAAACCAAAATTGCTGGGCGCTGTTGAATTTGGAAATTGTTCATTCCGAGCCTGGAGAGGGTTTGGAATCAAAAATGGAAGAGTTTTCCCCTCTGTCCCCGGGGTGTTTGTTTTTTTTTCCCTCTCCAGCGTGAGCAGGAGGCGCATTTCCTGCAAGGACCTGGGCCACGGCGACTGCGAGGGCTGGCTCTGGAAGAAAAAGGATGCCAAAGGTTATTTCACCCAGAAATGGAAAAAGTACTGGTTCATCCTGAAGGATTCCTCCTTGTACTGGTACACAAACCAGAACGTAAGTACATGCCACGCTTGGACAGAATAAAAACAAAACCTTCATCTTTATAATTCTTTTAAAGTCTATTTTTACTGCGTGCTCAGATGAACTGCCACTTTAATTGCCAGGTCTGGGACACTCTGGCTGGAAATATTTCAATTGAAATTCTTTTTTAAAGTCTCCAAGTCCGTGTTCGAGCTTAATAAAATAGCAGATGTTCGTGGCAGTCTTTAAGAAATGAATATGACTGTAGTTAATCCTTTCCCACAGATTTATTTGGACTAACACAGTGTTCACACTCAGCTCTCCCCAGTTTCACTTGGGAGGGGGATGTGTAAAGTGTGACCATTTGTGTTAGTTAAGCATTCTCTGAAGCAGATGTGAAAATCTGAATTTGTAAATCTCTTTATCTAGAAGTTATTTTTATATCAATGTTCCTCTTGCTTTCTGCTGAATTAGTCTGGAGTTTGCAGTTTCTCATGTGTAAAATGCTGTTCTTGGTGAAATTTTCCTGAAAACCAATGGGCCTATGCTGGTGCAATCTGCATAAATGTAGGGAAAATAACAGAGGGGAGAAGCCCAAAATGGTTCAGTGCTGCTCCTCCATTTGTGTGCAGCAGCTCCAGTCCTTGAGCTGAACTCTGCAGCCTCCTTTGGTTACTGATCTCCTACCCCACCTCTCTGATTTTCTTCCAGAGAATGAGTTTAGCAGCATCATTCCCCTCAGTTTTTGTGGGTTCTGTCCCCAGGAGGCTGCTCAGGCTGTGGGTGATGCAGAGCTGTCATGGGGTTTGACATTTCCCTGCTGGGAAGGGGACACTGGCTGTGTCCCCCTGACTCTCAGGCTGGGCTCAAACCCAGCCAGAGTTCACTGTGCCCTTGCTAACACCTTCCCAATCCCTGCCTGGTGTTAATGTGTGTCCCTGCTTTTCCTGCTGAATGCCTGCAAAAGAAGCAGAAAGTGGCAGGATACGTTTCCTGGTTATTCCCTCCCCACTGAATCAGAGGTGACCTCTCCAAGGAAGCTCCTCAGGGGCTGTCAGCAGGGCACGTGGTGTGACAACTGTGACTTGGAGAGACATCCACCACACAGCTGTGAAATGTGCATTCATGGTGCAGAATGTGAGAGCTCTCCTCTGTCTAGGTGCTGTGTTTGGGGCTGAAAGGTTCTCTGTGATCTGCAGCAAAAGGGGGTTGGGGTGGCTGTGCTTCCTTTGAGAAATTTCCAGTTTAGTTACCTCAGAGAGGTTATTTACATTGTGTGATGAATTGAATCCATTTCATGATAAAAACAGTATGTGCAAAATACATTCAGGATTTCCTTTGACTGGGTACTTGTTCTTTGTGTAAAACCCAAACAGCTGCTGCTCATTTCTCTCTTCTTTAATTCTATGTTCCTTTTCAACATCTTTTTTTTTTTTCTCTTTCAATAGGATGAAAAAGCAGAAGGATTCATTAGCTTGCCCGAGTTCAGGATAGACAGAGCAATTGAATGCAGACGAAAACAGTAAGTAATGTGTCAATTATGTTTTATAAAGGATTGCTCTTGGAAGATTGCTATACATAGTACTGAGCACTTGCAAAGTCCAGAGAAGAAAGCAACTGAGAAAAACCCTTGAAATCTGTAAATATAACATCATAGATCCACTTAAGCTTTAGTATTTCTCTTTATTATAAAAGATGCAATGTAATGCAAATTCCATTTACTGAATTAAAATGAATTGAATAACTCTTTAGCCAGCTTGCCAGATAGTCCAGTTACAGCTACAGTTAAATAAAGTAAATCAAAAACCAATGAATACTTTAGTAAAGAGATAAAACTTTCTCAGGTTCAGTGCGGCCATACTTTCCCATAGGAAATAGCATAACAAATATCCTAGCAGGGGATGGTGAATATAATCTTAATTTTCTCTTTTATGGAGGAAGCTTTTCATACCCAATATTGTGTTGCTCTCAGCTGCTAAAATATTTAAGTTCCATATGCAAAATGAACTCTGCATTATTGCTTATGTGCATATTGCTACTTCTGCATTCCACTCCACTAAAAAGCACATTATAAGTTTTCCACAATTAAAGAATATTTAATAGCAGACACTGATTGGAAACTGCTTCCAAACAGTATTGGGATTGCAATCAACAGGTTTAACAGAAAAATTCCAATGCTTTGAGTAGCACTTTGCTGAATTATTTGCATCTGTCTTCCTACTTTTAACTAGGCATCCTGGATTTTTCCTGTGCTTTTTCAATGACTGAATGCAGTTTTGGTCTGAGGAAACAAATCCTACAACCATGAGCACAATACAATAGAAATATTGAAGATATGAATTACAATAGAGACTGCTCATCAGAAAATCAAACCCCTCCAGTTGCCTGTTCTTGTCTGAGGATATTATTACCGTGTCAGAGAAGTACAAGACAGTGCAATTTACACTTCTATTTCTCCTTTCAACAGAGGGTATCACTATAGAAATTAAACATGAACTGAGCACTATAAATACCTCAGAGCAATGAGTAGATATTAATAATGATATTGAACAAAAATACAGGAAAAATAATACCCTTTTGTTAGAATATAAAGCACTTAACAGATTTCAGTGAATTAACCAAGATCAAACAGAAGGTCATTGTGCACAGCTAGAAATAGCTTCCAGAGCTTTCCTCAAAGCATGAGAACACAATCCCTCAGAACTCAGCTTAGGGAAGGATTTCTGCAGGGTATATGCACAGGGAAAAGTCCGATTAACTGAAACTTTGCACACGCCTGAAAGCTGAGAACCTTCAGGCTTTGAACCCTCACAAAAAGAGGAAGGTCCTGAGGTAAAAGTAAAATGAAATGTTCATAGTACATTCCTTTTTTTCCTGAGCTGAATTTCCATTTGGCTTCTTCCTTCATGGACTAGCATTTCTCTATTTCACAAGCACTGCACCTCACCACAGCCACTGTTTGAGCTGGCAGTGAGTGCAGTGAAATTCAGTCGATCCAGCAGGTGGGAATGGGGCCCTGGCTGTGTCCAGCTCCAGCCCACAGCCCCTGTGAGCTCACCTGGAAAACATTTACCTGTCCTCCCCTGGGTTTTCCCACAAGGCCAGGAGTGAGCATCATTCCACTGCCTGATCCCACTGAAAAGCCAAAACCACAGTGTCAGTTTTCCTTCAGCTCTCCCCAGTGCAGAACTAAGAACATTTTGGAACTCAATTTGGATTTCCCCTCAGATCTCTGTTCTTTTCAGAGCTGTTGATGTGAAATGTTCAAACCCTTTTGAAACTAAAGGATTTGAAGGCTTACTGGGATAATTAATGGATTTCTCTCCCACTGTTCTGTGGGATGGGGGGTTCTGCTCCCCAGCCTGGCTGCTCCTGACATCCACAGCTCACAGTGATGGAATAGCCTTAAGAAAGCTTCACAAGAATACAGATAATTGAATGCATCTTTCTTTGTGGTTTGATGATTTGCCTCAGTAATGCATTTAATGAAGGTACCCTGATTATGACAGGAACCATGGCAGGATCTCAGGCTGGTTCAGCTCTCCAGGCTATGGCTGGATGTGCAATGACCTTGTCCCCGTGAGAGGAGGCTTTTTGCACTGCCACTGAAAAACTTCCTACTGCTTTTAGGCAACACCTGCATCCTCCTGATTAAAAGTGATCACAGAGTATGAGAAATTATAGTTATTTGAGTTTGTGTGCTGTGGCATGACATGAATATCGTGTTATTTTCAAAGATACTGATAATTATTAATGCCCCATGATGACACTGATCCCCAAGTATAAAGATTAATTGAGCCACAGGTATAATTAATCCTTATCAACTGGTGTTTTGCCTGAACCTTCAACAATTTCCACTTAGCGAAAATTTTCATTGCCTAGTTAATGCAAATTTGGGTCTTACATTTATCGAGGATATGCCACAAGTGTTGGCACTTCATATTGAAAATGTGCAGTCAGAGCTCTATACAAATGTCATTGTAGTAGAGGCAGAATGAAGGTACAGCTTAAATGTTACTACAGTTTCCTAATTTTATTACTTCTGAAAAGAACTTGACAGTCTTTGCAGACAGCAAAGCCCCCGTGAGCCACCAGTGAGCCCCCCCAGGGAAGAAACTTCCAGGGCTGTGTTAACTGGAGTGCAGCCAATGGATGAAGGGATTATTCTTTAAACTGGCACTCACTCTGCCACATCTTGATTATTGCAGCTGGTCTGGGGCCCTCCAAACCTAGCCAAATGTAAATATATAGATATAATTCCTCTAAATTATTTGTATTTATACATCTCAAATTGTTCCCCTGGAGACTCCAGTTCCTAATGCTAGAAATGTATCTAAACACTTACCTAATAATAATGTTAGTGACACTGCTGGGAGATGAAGATGGATTTATTGTCGTGTTTTGCAGCCCTGACACAGAACTGCAATACATTTAAATTACAAGTTTGCACAGAATTGGGATCTCCATTTCATGGCAATAAAGATCTCTTTTCTGCAGTGTGCAGATATGGAACAGTGCAATACATTATTGCAGCTTTAATGTTCACTATCTCAGGAAATTATCACAGTATCAGAGAGATCTTAAGGAACATTCATATTGGAACCAATTAGAGCTGCTTGCAGGGACCTGGCATGTGGGAACTCCTTTGCAAAAGCAGCCAGACCTGCAGCTTTTAACTGATTTACCCTGACAAAATTCTTGCTCTTTCTGCATTTTACGACACGTTCACAAGTTCTGTAACAGCTGAGCCAGGAGCCCTGCAGACAGAGCCTGACCTGTTGCATGCTCCTGATTTCACACCTCTGTGCCTTAACTGAGGCAGGGTTCCTGTGAGAATGTAAAATATTCTAATAATCACAGGATCACAGCCTTGTTTGGGTTGGAAGGAACCTTAAAGATCATCCCATTCCACCCCCCACCATGGGCAGGGACACCTTCCATTAGAAAATGATCCACTAATCACAGATTTTATCTACAGGAGCACAGTGGAGCCAAATTAAACTCTGTTTGTCACACTAACTTCCACCCATTAACACTGACTTGAAACCCCAATACTGCCTCTGAATGCCTGTATGTATTTAAATTTCCTGTCTAGGAAAATAATCCTATTTACAAGCAGAAACTCCATCATGTGATATTCTCTCAGGATTAGCCAAGAGGATTAGGATCTTTAGACCCACCACGTAATCCTCTGCAACCCGAGCCAATGCCACTGGGCAGGTGGAGCAGGAGAAGGTGCAGATGTTGCTGAGGGTTCACACCAGCAATAGGACTATGAAGGAGTGTTTGTTTAGTCATGATTTTCTATTTTGAGCATTAAAAATGTAGTTCTGTAAGGAATTCCTGTTGAAAGTACAGTATTTGCTAACCTCTGTGTAGTTAAAGATGTGCCGTGTGCTGCTCTAATTCTCAGGTCTAAGGACACAAAGCAATTTCACCTTTCTTACCCACAGCTCTCTCCATAGGAGCAGTTGGAGCTGCTGGCACTCAGCTGGCACAGGGGGATGAAAAAGTCCCACATTAGAAGCAGAAGAGTAAGAATGGCAAGAATTGACACTAAAAATCACATCATGCCAATCAGTTAAAAGAAAGCATGAATTCGATCAGAGCATACTCCAAGCTGCATTTATATAATGCTCAAAAGAGAGATAATTAACAAGGCTATGCCATCTAGTGGGCACCACGGATCCCTGGGTGCAATTCCACAGTCACTTTTATTTGCAGAGTACCAGCAGCCAGGGCAGTGAGGCTCTGCAGTGGAAATTATCAGTGTCCAGATGTCAAAACAACATTTAAATACCTCTGCAGTCTCCTTTTATGGAATTTAATATTTAATGATAACCCTCTGTGCAAAGAGAACCTTAACCTTTATACCCCTGATTTCCTGAAGCCAGAAACTGCATGGGAGCACAACTGTGCTGCAGAACTTTAGTTAGGAAAGCTTTGCTGGATGCATTTGTATAAATTATATATATAAAAAAAAAATCTGTGCCCAGATGAAGCTTCTTCAGCTTTCATCTTGTCTTTAAAAACTGCAATAAGACATAGTAATTAATAAAACACTCATTTGCAAGTAAGCTATTAATAATGGAAACATTGCATCACAGGTTCTTCATAATTTCACGTGTAATGATTCCTAATCTAATTCTTACATCTGGTAATTACCATATAGATGTCAGTATTTTAACATAAATGTTATGAATGATAGTGTGGTGCTTTTTTTAACATTTGCCTGCTAATCAAATTAATAGTCTTTCATGCTGGAAGCTTCTGGTTTCCTTCATAGCAAAACTCCTTTTCATTATACCCACACAAAAAATTTGTAAAAATTGTGATTATTGTTCTTAGCAGTTTTCAACTGCTCAGCCTAGGGAGAGCTCAGGGATTAGACCACATGAAAGCATTAATAAAAAGCATTTTATGTGAACTATAATCACCCATGCCATCTGATTATTATCTATTATTCCAGTGATTTCTAGCTCAACTTGGCAGCCTCCTGCATTTCTTTTTGTAGAACATAAAACAGTCATCTAAATACATGAGAAGAGGTGGGGGGGATCAAACATTTATTCCTTTAGTTGATCTTTGGAATACAACTAAGATGTATACTTGAATATACTTAATAAGGCTTTCAAATTCACCCAAGAATTTTTTAGATGTAGAACATCAATGGCTATCAAAAGGATTTGTATTTTTAAGTCATCCAAGGGCTTTTGAAGTTTTTGCAAAGTACGAGGCTCACAAATGTTGATGAAATCAGATCAGGGGGAATCCAACTATAAATTCAGGCAGCAAAATTCAGACTGAAGATGACAAATGCCTATGAAACCTGTAACAGGCTGAAGAATCATAGAGCAGGACAGGCTGGTGTGTTTGTAGACAAATTGTTTGAAAGGAGAGGTGGCTTTTATTCTTTGTGCTCTTTTCATAGTGCCTTCAAAGCATGTCACCCCAAAATAAAGAGCTTCTACTTCGCAACCGACTGCCTTGAAGAGATGAACAGGTGAGTGATGTGTCCCCTTTGCTGTGGAATGTTCTTTATCCTGGTGCTTCAATATTTCATCTCCCA
Source organism: Thryothorus ludovicianus (assembly GCA_013397245.1). Classification (NCBI taxonomy): domain Eukaryota; kingdom Metazoa; phylum Chordata; class Aves; order Passeriformes; family Certhiidae; genus Thryothorus; species Thryothorus ludovicianus. The sequence goes on from VZTB01018045.1 coordinate 300,298, forward strand.
CAGGAATGTCCTCCTGATGGAATGCTGGCTCGTGGTGTTCTCAGGAATTAGTCTTCCATTAATTTCAGTAAATACATTACATTCTGTGGCTCACTTTGCTGACACTTCCTGCCGTGGCATGTCCTAGTTCTGCAAAGGAAAGTTACTTGTGTTGGTCTCATCTGTGTTAATCAGAATATTTTCTTTTGTTAATGGGCTTAAGGTTCATCACCCTTGTGTTATTTTGTAGGTAAAGGCTGGAAGTCTTGGTGGGATCAGAGTTTCTGATGTCTAAAACAGTGCACCCATTCCAAAGCTTGTTAGAGTACACCCACGTGGTGAGATGTGTGTATATATATATATCTATATATATCCTCCTTCCAATCCCAAGACTGATCACCAACAACATGGAAAATCAGCAATAATTAATTTTATTCACCACATCACTGACCCAACACAAAGCATAGCCAAGCAAAGTTGCATTTTTGGATTTTTGGTGTTGCAGTGAGCTTTCAAATGCCCTTGGATGTTCTGGGAGGACATTCCAAACTTCTGGCTGGACAAGGCTCTGGACAACCTGACCCAGCATTAAAGCTGGCCCTGCTGTGGGTGGGTGTGGGAACAGACAGCTCCTGGGAGCTCTTCTAACCCAAATCACTCTGTGCTTCTCCTTTGTGATTCAGTGGTGAAGGCAGAGGTTGGGTGAAGGTGGGACGGGGCCTTAGATCCCAAAAGGCAGAGTCAGATGTCCTCCCTCCTCCTGTTACATCAGAAATTAGTTTATTCCCAGCTGAGGTGGAAAGCACAAGGACACCTGGGACAAGGTCACCATACTGGGAAGTCTTAAATCTTTCCTGGCACAGATAGCTGAAACTTTGAGATGTTCTTACAGTTGTTCTGAATGTTTGCCAGCTTGGAAAGAAAGATAAAAAGGATGGGTTTTTTCCTTTGGAATATTAAGGCCTAAAAATCATTGTTGAATTGAACATTTACATTCTGTGTCTTACATGGCTCTTCAGGCATGTTGGGGTGTGAGCCTGACTGGGGTGGCACTGTCAAGGTTTGTTCACCCTGTGCTGAGGAGGGTGATGAGCTTCAGCTATCAGGAGAGGGATATTTCCAGGGTATAAATTTGCTAAAAAATATTTTTTCAGGGTTGTTAGAGTTCAATTGCTCAGTTCTATAGTGTAGTTCAGGTTTGTCAGAACAAAACCCAAGTGAGAATGTTTTGCTGGTTTGGCTCTGCCTGGTCTCCCTCGATTTCACCTGCTGGGGTAGCTCTCGTTTGTTGAAGTGCCATTGATCATATCTATAAAGTATACATAAAATGTTCTGACTCAAGGAAAACCAGGAAGTCTTGACACACATTCAATGAGCTGCTTTTACAACATCCATTGATTTTTCCATGGGGAGCCCAGGAAGTTGCCTGTGTTGGAGCACAGGAACAGCTGGGAAGGTGCCAGCCTGTCTTTTCACACCGTGCCGTCCTTCACATCATTTCATCTGCAATTTACAAGGGTCTTTTCCCTGATTTTGGGGGGAAGAAGGCAAAGGGTGAACTTCTGCTTGAAGCATTTTGTGCAGTATTTTCCCTTCACCAGTTCTGTCCCTGCAGAGCAATTGGAATTCACTCCTCACCCAAATGATGGATAACTCTGCTACCTCTGTAAAATCCCTGCAGCTTTTACAGGCTTCCTGGAATTCCTTCTCCCAGAGATCCTGTGTGAAAATTGAGATGAGGAAGCAAGAGTCATAGATGAAAAATGTGTTTAAAATACTGATTTCACAAATGTCTCTCTTCCCAGTGAGTTGCTAACCCCATAATGTGAGGAAATGGCACAAATGCCTCGCGTGGTATCTCCTGTTTTCAGCACAGAATTTAACTGGATTTTCCCTGCTGATGGAAGGGGGGATCCCTCATGCTGAAAATGGAGTTCTAGTACAGAGAGGAACATTCCTCATTCACCAGGAGGGGAATTTTATCCTTTCTTCAACCGCCTTTACCACCAGCTTTTGTTTTAACACCTCTTTTTAGAGTTTCTCGCCTCAGATTCTCTGTTTATTATTTTTTTTCCACTCTGGAATATTTTAATGTGCCTTTAACCCCACATTGCTGAAGGAAGAGCTGGAGCCCAGTGGGTAGGGCTGGATTATTCTGTAGCAGACCGAGGCACTCAGCTGTGGCTGAGTTTTGCCTGCTGTGTTACTCGGGTTTGCAAAATTCATGCTCGTGCTGTTTTGTCAGGTCTTACATGAGCTGAGCCATGTTCTTAGAAATGAATTAATAATGAACTTGATGAGCTCATCTCTAGCTTGGTACTCCAAGCTTGTTAAAGGCCTTATTTCCCAGAAGTGCTTCATCTCCTACCACACCACACATAACCTGTTTATGGCTTTAATTAGCATTGAATTTAATATTCGGTTATTTTATAATATCTACTTTATTTAAAACTTACATGCCATTGAATTCTGCTTTGCAGTGCATTTGCAGTCTCATCATGGACTCCAAATATTAAATTTTTAGAAGTTTCTATTTTAGGCTGAATAATTTGATCACTTTTGATTTGAATAACTGGGTTAACTTTGCAATTTTAAGAACTCCCATAAATCTTTGGCTTTCATTCAAGAAATATAACAAATAGTTGCTGCTGAAACAGAATGATGATTGATTTTTATAGGGGTCACTCCTATATTTTCCAAGACCTGAAAGGTTATAGCACATATTTCTCTTAAAAAAGAACTGTTTGAAAATTGAAACAAACTGAATTAAATTCCTATTGATTATAAGCAAATTTTATGGTGTCTCCTATATATTTTTATATATGGAATAAAACCAAGTGAGTTACTCCAGACTTTCCCTAAATCATCCTGTTAATTACCAAAATTAATTCAGTTTTCTCCCTTAAATTTCAGGCATGTTGGTCTCTTTGACAGGTGTTGGCCAAATCAGATTGTGAGCCAGGATTAACACATCTTTTACAGTTTCAATGCACTTTGTCTCCACTTTATATAAACTAACACCCAAGTAAAGCTCTTGGCAACTAAAAGTTTCAGCCCTGCACCCCTGTTAGACATTTTCCCTTTTAAACTGGACAAGTGAGCAGGAGATTGTCAGATGGGTCTGGCCTAATTTAACAGCTCTTTCTCAGATTGAGCTAAATTGTTACAGAGCTCTTACCCTCAGCCCCTTTCCTGATGAAAAGCCAGGAGTTAATTCTGCAGAGCATGAGAGGTTCTTTTCAAACAGAAATCCTTGGAATGGGGCTTCCCAATGGTGTTGTAAATAAACATAAAGAGCAGGTTTTCCTTTTTTCCTTTTATGTTCCCATAAACTTGTTTCAAATCCGTGCCAGAGGCCACAGCAGCCCTCAAATTTCTTGCTCTCACACAAAAGCTCCAAAGTGCAGCACAAGTAAAACAATTTTGTGATCAGAATTAGCTGCAGGCCCCAGGACTGGGTGAGGCCATGGTGTTGGTGGGAGTGCCCAGGGTGACAGTGGAGCTGCCCTGTGGGGGCAAAATACTGCACCAGGAATTCCTAGGACTGGGCTGGAATATTCCAAACCTCCTTTTCTGGGCAAGTCACCTGGCTCCTCCTCCCTACAATTCCTGATGATTTAGCCTAGACTTGTGAAGTTCCATTTCCCCCTCAGCCAGTCTGAGCCCCCCTGGCTGATGTGGTTTGCAGTGCACAGCTGGATTATCCAAATCAGCCCTGCGGGGAGCTCACCCCTGGGGCAGGATCTGCACTGGCTTTCTGCTCCAGTTTAAATTACAAAATTAACTCAATCACATTCTGCTGCCAACAGTACCAGTGTGAACTGAGAGGGTTCTTCTGGGAGCCAAGCAGTTCAGCTGGGTTTCATAAAGCAATGATGGAGATTCCAGCCCTGCACCTCGCTGAGGGGAAGGCGGGGGTGCAGTGCATGGTGTGATATCCTGGGGGTACAGAGTTAACTCTGCCAAAACTGAAGATTTAGTAGTAGAAATAAGAAATAATAGAAATAAGAGATTTCATCATCATGAATTAGCCAGATATTTAACAGCATTATTTGGCCTATTTGAGCCAATTTTTTAAAAACTATATGGAAGGCAAATTACACAATTTCACAGGTAATCGTCCCATTTCTTTAAAAAATTCACCTCCAAACCCCAAAACCCCACCCACAGTTTATGCCATGCTAAATTCAGTTCTCTTGCTTGTAGACAAAGTTTTCTTTCTCTAGAGCTTTCCTTTGGGCCAATCATTTGATGAAAGCTGGGGCAAAAGTTTGAATAAGTGAGTAAAGAGAAGTTCAGTTGAGTGAGTTTATGTGTTTTGGTGATTTCCTTGGGCTTTATTATTGGTTCTGGATCAAGTAATGGCCTGTCAGTTCTGGTGTGCTTTTATTCTCTGTGATACACGACTACATTTGTACAGTGAAATGCTGGTACCAGAAAGGGTAATTGATTTGTTACAAAGCAGTGAATTTCTTTTGTCTATTACCCACTGGGGAAAACAAAAAACAAACAGAAAAACCCACCCACACGAAACCAGACTTCTGAGTAGAGAGGCATAATTAAGCATTTGTTTGACAGAGGAAAGTCAAAAAAATTAAAAATAAACATAAAAAAATCCCATTTAGTGCACGAAGTAGACACACATGCAAAGAGGGCATGGATTGGTTCACTTGTCAATTCTTAAGCTGTCTTGGGCTTTTTTCCATTTTTTTCCAGCCTGACAAATCTAAGAAGACAATGCATGAAACGAGATCAACAGTCATGTCAAATTATCAAATCAGAGAGTACTCAGAGTTTATCCCGTGAATGATTTTGCCTAACAAATCCCAGCAACTGTGACAAATCAAATATCAGGGACAGAGGCTGCTGGAGGCTGATGCACGGGGAGAGATGAGCTGGAGGAGAAGGATCTGCTCAGGGTTAAATTGCACCTGGAGGTGCTTTGGGGCTCCTTTGGTGTGCAGGAAATCAAGGCATCATTTCAGCTACCCCTATTTACTGAGCCTTTTATTCTCTTAAATGAATGTATTACCTGCCTAATCAGAGAAAATAGTGAAAATAATGTACCTCAGGAAGCCAAATGGGAAAGGTATTGATTTTTCAGGTGTTGGGTAAGAAAGACTGGTCAGAGAAGTCAGCATAACAAGCAAAAAATCAATTTTTAAATCTAAGTGTGTATTGCAAAGAATTTTACTGTGAATTCTGGGATCTGATTATCCCAGTGACTTAATAAAAAAAATAATAATACAAAGCTTTTGATCAGAAATTAAATGTAAACTGCACTGAATGAATTCTATGTACGAAATAAATGGCTCAAGGGAATCTCTAATAGACTTAAAGAAAACTTAATTCAAGTGAAATTTAACTTCCACCTTAGTTCTAGTTTTTCTTTTTAACCAGGTAATCTCAAATGTAGATGCAATCTCAAAAATGAAGAAAAAAAATATTTCTGCGCTGAGACATTCCTAACATAAAGCTGAGGTGATGTACAAGGGCAAGAATTAATGTTTAAAAGATGCAAGGAAGATAGGAAATATATTTTAATTATTCTTTTTGTTAATGTGTCAGGATTTCATAGACTTCATTTTGAAAGGAACATTTAACAGAGAGAAATAATGAAAGTTGTTGGGCTTTTTCTTGAATTTACACTTTTTCAGGACACAATTTTTTACATATTCATTTGAATTAAATAGTTTCTTCTAAAATCAGCCACCTAGTATGTGCAATAAGTGAGGATATGAGCAAAAAAAAATTTTCTGAGCCATGAAAATTCACTTCTCCCTCACCTCTTATCTATGGGTTTATGAAACAGTTCTAACTCTAACCCCAAAATTGTAACTTTTCACCCATTTTTTATAGGAAGAAAAAAAAGTTATCCTCTTGCCCTTGGTTTTCATTCTCCTACACTAAACAAAATAGTTCTTCCAATTTATGACAGCTGAGATTGTCCAAGCTGTTGTTATTGTTTTTTTTTAATTTGTGCTTTTTCACCCTATTCCTGCAGAAAGGAACAGCCAAGGGAGTGAGTGTGATGCCAGTGTGGAAACTTTAATTGTCTTTACTCCCAGAACCACCCACTGACCTTGGGCTGGCTCAGCCCTTGCTCAGCAGGAGTAAACTGCAACAGCCAAGAAACAGGAATTTATTAATTTGTGCATTGAGTGGCACATTCTTGTTTTCAGAACAGTGTTAGGAGAGCAAAGCAAGGTGCAGCTGTTTGGCTCCCTTTAACATTTCTCACTGTTTCTGTCTGGAGGTGAGTGTGCTGCTGATTCCTGACAATTCAGGGCATTTTGGGCATGATTCACTCTTCAGCATCAGGCTCTGACTCTTGAGCAGCTCCTCAGCTCCTCACTGCCCTGGTGCCTTCACCCATCACAGCCCAGGCCTGCGGCAGAATCAGACTCCCAGAGGAGGCCCTGGGCTGTAATCCCTGGGAAATAACCAGAATTATCTCAGTAAATTTAACTTAAATACTACCAGGCAGCTCTGTTTTATCCCAAAGCAATGACAACAGTGCCTGTTTGTAACCAACAGAATTAATTACAGCCAAGTCTGATTTATTTAGAATTTAATTGAGACAAAGTACAAAACTTGGCTGTGCATTTTGATGACTTGAGTCGGGGCTCACCTTTCCCTGCCTTTGGTTCACTGGAGTACAGGCAATAAAAACCAGCCCAATTCTTGGTCCCCTGCGGGTTGTTACAACGTGTCTTGCTAGGACAGTGATTATATCTAGTGGGGATTTGTACAGTTCTGGAGGCAAACTGCTGTGGCAGAGGATCTGATGTGTTCTGTGTCATCACAATTTCCATCCAGAACACAAACCCCATGGCCTAGACCTTCAGGCTTTGAACCCTCAC
>VZTB01018050.1:23119-35934 GCA_013397245.1 Thryothorus ludovicianus
CAGAGCTCTAAACTCAAATCTTTTTAACTCTTGATTGTAGATGAACACGTCCCTAATTGCTTCAAAGAGAAGTTCTGATGCAAGACATACTAGGTATATAAGAACATCTCACGAATTTCAACTGAATGTAAATAGGGAAGTAGACGATCTCATCATAGCAGGCATGACAAGATACCTGCAGATGAAAGGGTTAAATAGTCAAGAATAAACTGGGGATGGTTACTCCTCTAATTTTATGAAATCCAATGCCTGTAGTGGAATGAAGTGAGGTTATGCACCACTGTGAATAAATATACTGCAAATGACAGAAAAATACAGACACCATTTCGCGGAAAGGCAGAGTAGCACTCTTGTACAGATGTCACACTAATATTCAGGGGTGGAACAAAACCATACCATCATTTGTTTGTCCAAGAAATTTGCATGATTTTATCCTTATTTTGATTTAAAAGATAACTTGAAGAACACATTGGTAGTAGATAAAATGTATATTTATACTATCTTTTTATAAAATGTGTTTAGATAACACAAGCAGAGTTTTATATCAAGCTCAAATCTCGGTGTGTACATGTTGCTCATTGAGGAACGCTACGTCACTGCTGGTAAAGTCAAAAAATAAAATCACGAAGAACTGGATGGAGAACAGTGTAAAGAAGTTAGAGTGGAAAATGCAATTCAGAGAATTCTTTTCTCCAATCTACGCAAAGTAATTTGTGAAAATGAGGATTCTGAATATATTCCAGAAGATGCTAGATAAAGAACTCTCAAACTGAACTCAGAGTCCTATCCGTATCACCTAAAAAACTCGCTACATCCATCTCCCTACAGAGTTCACTCTGGTTCACTGTTTCCTTTGGTGCTATTGTCTGCCATGGGGTTACCATCAGAGAACACTGGTAGGCAGTACTTCCCTCTAACATCTATTTTCAACGGCCTAAATTGGTCTTCATAGGATTCCATTGTGCACGCTGCAAAGAAACTTGTCTTGTTGCCAGCTAGAACTCTGAACTACATGTCTTTCTTTTCTTCACTGTTCTTTTTTTGGTTCACAAGCAACCTCCTACCAAAAGCAGAATCTGCAGAAGAGACTACATCCAAGCAATAATGCAATGAAAAAGTATGAAGAGAAGCCCAGGTGGCCACCTTGCAAATTTCCAATGTGGAAGCCTTCGACCTCTCCGCCCAAGAAGCAGCTATAGTCCTAGTGTAATGAGCTTTACAAACCCTGGGAGCCTCTTTACCCTTAACTACATACGCCTCTCTAATACAATCCCTTAACCATCTAGCTAAGCAACTCTTAGAAGCCATTTGACCCCTCTTAAGACCCCCTAAGAGTACAAACAATCTGTCAGAAGATATGAAATCTTTGATTCTTCTGTGATAAGCCCTAAGTGTTCTTCTTACATCCAATTTATGCAGCCGTTGCTCTTTGTCATTGCTGGGTTTAGGGAAAAATGAGGGCCAAGAAATCGTCTGGTTTAGATAAAACTCAGAAGCCATCTTTGGGACAAAAAAAAATTTTAAAAAGAGGAACCATCCAAAGAACTACTTTGTTTCTGATGGAACTTTATACATGTTCTAAATATCAAAATTGAAGTACCACAGAATATAAAAAAAAAAATCAATTGATGTTGAAACAGCTATACACATAAACACACCACTTGACACAAGCACATGAAAAAAAACATTATTTTTGTTGCATCTCTGTGTGAGTTACATAGATTAAAAGTCTTCCATGAATACTTAAAGCAACCAAAAAATAAAGGAAACAAGTACAAGGCTTCTGTCTACACAGTGCCTAGGGAAACTTCAGGTGACTTGGACATTCATCTACCTTTTATGAATCAGTCATCGTTCCCTAATTTGCCAGCCGTACTACTTGCAGAGCACTGACACTTCAGAGATCCCTCACTGCAGAGACTGAGGGGTAGGTTGGATATACCCAACCTAGCTTTAACCACAGAGGGTATGGGGAACTGTCTAGCACCATCAGCACACACTTCAGCCTGCTTCACATTGCTTCCTAGGCTGGTTCTGCAGCCTGTGCTGCACTATAAACATGACCTTTGTACTCAAGTTAACTTAAACCTGCTTCTGACATACCTACACTCTTGACACTGCCAAAAGTAAACAAGATTTCTAGTAATAAGGCTTACAAAAAAGTACAGAAGATGGCCATTATACTGTCTAGTCACATATTACATGAAAATAAAACAAGGATTCTAACAAATCCTTCTTATCAAAAACCCCAGCCATCATCAGTGAAAAAAAAATAAGATTACCAACCCAATATACGACATTCACAGAGAAAATCTTAAATCCCTTTTGGCACTTAATAGAACATGGAACTACTGGGAACATAGCCTTCATTCTCCCACATCAAATCATACTTCACTTCACTACAACTGAGATTTCCAACAATACAAAATTAAAATAACTTCAATAAACCTTTCTTATAGTCAGATGTCTTGCTAGTAATTTCTCTGGACATATCTTCTTTGCACTAACTATCTGTAAACATACCACAAAGCAAAGTATAGTGAATAGAATCACCTGATAAGAACTCTAAAAGCACCTAAAAAATTTTTACCCTCATTTGTTTTTCAGAGTAAAATGAATTCTGTGATTCTTTTAGAATGTACCTTCTACCCATAAGACTGCATCCTAGAAGATCTAATAATATTTCCCATTCAGATCTGATTAAGTAGAGGTACCAATTAAGAACCAACTTGCTATAGACATGATTACGCTAAAAGAGTATTTCTCAAAGAAGGCAGCTTAACACTCTTAGGAGAAACAGTTCTGGATGTAATTAAGCTTGAAAAAATGCCTGCAGGATAATTTTCACTTCCTGAAAAGTAAAATATTTTTTTCTAATGTTGAAATCTTTAAGTTCTCTGAGTTACTGGAGACCACATGCCTTATAATATAGTCACATAAATATCAAATAAATTTCCCATTCAAGATTTTTTGAATATTTTTTACCCTTTCTCACATAATACAATAATAAAAAATACATTTACCATTGCTCTTACTGAATGTATACCCTGTCCAACACATGAGAAAAACTTCACAAGTTTATTCTAATACCTCTGTGTAGAATCAAGGCCATAAAACATAAATCATATTGTATAATAGCTTAACATTTCTTGAGAATTAGTAAAACTGAGTGACTAAAGGAGGCAGAAATACATTGAAGTCGGTAGCAAAAGTGGAAGTTGCATGCATATTATATTAAAGCTTTGATGTATATTCTAAAAATATATAGGTTAACCTATATTTTTTTATTTTGGAGTGTCAATATTACAGGTGAATACATCAACAAAATGCGTGCCTTGGAACTCCTCTTATTTAATATTTTTATTTTCGTGAATTTAGTATTCTGAGACTACATCATTCCCAAAACACCTTTCTCCTTAGCATGCAGCTTGACTAGAGAGATAGTGAATATTTGACTTCACCTATCCTCTATCCCTGAGCAGCCTGGCCTCATTTCTGGTCTGATCTTTTCCTACAATAGAATTAAAGCTCTTGAAACCACTTCTCTCTCTCATGACTTGGAGTCTCAATTGGCAGAAGCAGCAGAGCAGAACATTTATGAACATAGTCCTGGAAGGTGTTATTCACCTGAATTTTCATGATTCCAGGTCCTCCAGAATACAGTTAGATAAGAAAAAGAGCGAGCTTGGAACCTGTAGCAAATGCAAACCTCAACCTTGATCATTTTACTGACGTAAAGCCTCATTCTGTAACATAGGCACTGAAGTCAGTGGGATAAACATGCTAGTAAACATAAGTACATACGAGTAAGTGTGAGAAATACAGGTTAAACAAGGATGATATCCTTAAGCAGTTAGTTTCATGCACACTAAGATCTACTAAACTGATATTAAAGTCAGTACTTTTCTCTCTTGAAAAAGCACTGTTTTCTGAACACTATTTTCTGAACCTTTCAAGTTCAGAAAAAGTCAGTTTCAAAGAATTCAGATTCCAAGTATTATTGTGTCCTATGTGAGACATAGGATTTTATAGAGAATCCAGTAGGAGATACCTTGTTACAGTGTTTGATTGTTTTTTCATCATGGGTCTCCATCAATACCTGCAGTTAGTACAGCACATCTTTATACACAGCAATCAATTCTTTTCTACAAGTCATTGTGATTAAATGTAAATCTGCAATTTTCAAAAGATTTTTCAGTGGGTATGGTAACACATTTATTTGAAAAATATGATGACATAAATTAGGTAAATAATGTTGAAAATAATATAAAATTATTCTTTTGCACAGAGTAAACAAATAAATCAGGACAATCATTCATTACCTTGAACATTCTTATTCCTCTCTGTAAATGAAGGCAGCAGCAGAATTTCTGTAGAGAGCTCTTCAATTTTTTCCTCCATTAATAAAAAGAGTTTGATAAGTTGAGAAAGACATTTGAGTTGATACAAGGTTAAGCAGAAGTTCCGTCCTTTCCTGTGGTATTCCTGGGAGGCTATTCAAGTAAAATTATAAAATAGCTTTTATAATAGCTGAGAAAAAAAAGATCCTGCAAAAAGATCTTGATTATGTTAGCCAGTATAATATATCAAGCAATTTAATTTTTCTTATAACATAATGTATCTTTTCCTCATTATAAAATACTGTTACATTATTTTCTCCTAAGTCTTCAGCACTTCTCAATTATCTGAGAGGTTCCAATTGAATTTCAGGTTTTGTTATTCATTAACTAGGATTTTTTCCATGCAATGGATCTACTCAGAAATGTTCTCACCTGTGTTTTACAGAAAACTCACTGCGTTGCAAAAGCCGAAAGGGAAAAAAACACATCATTACTGTATTTTAATGGTTTGGGACATCACATCACTTGTCACTCTGCAAGTCACCTTGTCTGTTTAACAATCTGCTAGCACAATACAGTTGATGAATATGACATTTGAGTGAAAGAAACATCAATCTAACACTCCACAACTTTAAATATGTGGGGTTTGAAAACAAGTGAGACTGTCAGTGAGCAAATATCAGCAAGTATTATAACTATAAGCATTTGGTATTTAAAAGAAGAAACCGAACATTTTATTTTGAAAGGTTAACACATGCACTCATAACATATAATCATGTCACATCAACTAGGGAACTCTGATTTCAGCACAGTCAGACTATAAACGACTATGAGACGTTTCCAATTCAGTATTACCAAACCACATGGGTTTAAGTACTTTAATTTTATAATGTCTTTAAATGTAACAAATTTGCACTTCTATGCAAATTGTGGTGAGCTGATACCATGTTCCTACGCAGTTCTGTTGCAGATGTAACATCAGCAGAACAGTTAATCTAGAAAGTGTCAGAGAGAGAGTCAGAGTAGTCTGAAAGGGAAGCTCTGAAAGATGAAAACAAAAAGGAATTGATTGAAATGTACTTTTATGTGTCAAATCTTTCTTACCTTTGCAAATTTTAAGTACTTTGTACCTTCCTTTTCCCTTAAAGTTTCTAAATATTTTTAGGCATTTACAAATTACTTTTAAATAGACATAGATTTAAGTAGCAGAGCTGAACTCTGAATACTAATTCTGTCATTTGCTATTCCAGTTTTGGAGCCTTAGAGACTGGACTGCAGGTTTTGCGTTCACATCGGAATTTCCTCAAAGTTCCAAAGAGATGTATCCGTTTTAGTCCCTTGCATTTCTAAGAATGTCAAAGGAGTTATGTATAATTGCCTCTGTTAGTGTCATTCCTCTCTGAATAATGAGTAAACAACAAAACTATCACTGCATTTCTAATTTTAAGTCTTAAAACTACAAAAATTCACATCCTGCCATTCAGAGGACTTTACTCCTTACCTGAAAACTAGAGAATAAAATCTGAGTTTAACTGACATGAAAAGACTGCATGAGTATGCAGTGCAAGAACCACAAAACACATCATAAAAATGAACAGAACATTAGTTCTACCTCCTATAATTTGAAAACCTTGTGATGCTTCTGCCCTATCTATTGAGGAACAAGGAAACTGTCTACTTATTTGATTGCCTCAAATGATATTGTCCTTATTAGACTGAAAGAAAGTGGACGTGGAAGACAAATGCATACCACAGTAACGCTACTTTTAGAATACATTACAAAACTCAGAAAAAGTAAAAACTTTTAATGATCATTCAGAATGTATTTTAGTTTTACTGCTTCTCAGAAATGACAACTCCTTTATTTAATGCTTGATGTTCAAGTAGCGTGTACACACCTGAGTATCCAAAGGTTGATTGAAAGGCCTTATATACATCCAGATCACTAGGTTTAAAATACTGATGGCAGTATGTAATTTTGAAGGCCACTGACCAGCCTGCTTGAACAAGGACATCACTGTCCATTCTTCAGCAGAGTAGAATGAAAAGGCACTTCTTTTCTGACACTGTTCTGATTGGACAGTCACCGGACAGAATTCTTTAAGAACTGTGTAACAGCCAAGAGCTAAGCAGCCAATGTGAAGAGACAGAGAACATGTCAAAACAGGTTTATAAATCTCATAGGAGATTGTCATGAAGAGAACATGTCTCCATGTGGAAGGCTGTGATATATGTTCAACCAAACTTCAGTGACATCAACCTGTTTGGAGGAAAATCAGCTATATTCACAGAGTATGCTTACTCTGAAAATGGTTACTGAATGGATCATGACTTAAGACTGTTAGATCAGAAAACTAATATAACTCATTTACCCAGGTGACAATGAACAGCAAGAGAAGCAGCCCCCCCATGATGAAGATGGTCTGAAATTGTAGTTAGCATCCTATCCAATCCACAGAGGACCATATGCAGGGTGGCTGAATGCCCATGAAGCTGATCTCAGCCAGCTATGAACCAGTTAAGAAATGGCATTCCAGTCTAACTGCAGGATAAAATGGAAATGGAGAAGGTTACATGATACAAACCAAATTCCCTCCTGAACCACCTGCAATTTACTACTATGAGTCTTCTACATTTGATTTTTTCTGCATGTCTGACTTTAATTCATGTAGCCCTTGTACAAGGAAATAGCTGCAGCAGGATCTTTGGATACAGACAAACATCAACAGGACCTCTATAGCACCTCTTAACGATAGGACATATTGGTTTCCTGCCAAAGCAATATGTGGGAGGACAGAAAAGTTGGTGCAAAGGCTATAGAGAGGTAAAGTGCATTCTACAGCCTTTGTCAATATGCCAATGAGCTGATTTTCCAAATATTGCTCAAAAAAGTTGAGATCAGGACCTAAACAAAGAGAGAGGAGTAAGAAAAGGTTCTGAGCTCCTGAACATAGCCACAGGCCCCCATCTCTGCAAAACAAGGATCACACCAGTACTGTACAAAACCATCGCCTATGCTGATGATTCCTAAACTGCTCTGGAGGCCAAATCTGCTAGTAGAAATATCCTTAGTCAGGAAAATGAGCTATCTTTAGCTCCAACAGAAAAAATTCAAATCAAGCATAGTGTCAGGGACCACTGAAGTCTACTTGAGGAACAGGGAGTCAAGCATGTGATGTGGCCAGCAGGTCAGGCTCCTTGTCAGCCAGGGCCCCATCCTGTAGATCAAGACAGACCCTGAGATGATAGGTTTCAACAAAGAGTCCAGATCATCGGCCAAGTTCATGGTGATGACACAACATGGAGTTGAGTCAGGAAGCTAATTCAACCTTTTGAGTCTGGATCTGGTCTGCTGAAGGTTACCACAGGTCAGGCACAGTCCAGTGACCACTCAGTGGAGCCATGGTGATAAGACAGGTTCAAGCTCGTGGCAGGAAAATTGAATGAATGAGGTCCACAGCGCTGGTGAAGATGAACATCAGGACACCTGTGATGTAGTTCAAGCAGGGACTGAGGACCCAGGTGCAGCTGAAACAGATCTCCTGGGCAGGCTGCAGTGTAGGTCCCTGAGAAGGCTGCTCAGGGCCTTCAGGCTCACTACTGCACACAAGACTTTGTTGCATAGCTCTTAAGGAACATGAGTTTTCAGACAAAAACCTCAGAAAAAGTGGGAAACTGTCTTTCTGCCTCATGGAGGACAGCACAACTATTTTGCTAAGAGGAAAAAAGAGAGTACTTGAGGTTTCTGCTACGCAGAGTGCAGTTATTTCTGGGGTATAGGAGGGAGAAGACAAAAATATTACTTGAATTAACTTGAACCTGCACTGAATTTATTTGTAACAAGTAAATAAATCTCAATGGTTCATTACACAAAACCAGAATTAAGCAAAGGACTAAGCGAATACAATAATTTTTGTGCAATAAATATCTCTACATTTAGATATTCTGCTCTTGATTTCCTACCACATAGAGGCAGTGGGGACATAAAGGATATTTAATTTCTTCAGGCATGTTGATTTGCTACCCCAACTATCAAAAACAGGCACCAGAAGTCTGTCAACACAAACAAGGTTACTCTTAGAGAACTTTTCTTATAGAAAATAAAGGCCCAAGTAAAACTAATACTGGATGTCTATCAATTTGCGCAAAGTTTGTGTGCTGGTGCCAAGGCAGCTGATGCAGTTAGACAACACCGGAGAAACTAGGGGTACTATTTTCAGGTTTAGCCTTTCATTTTAGCAGAATGTATTGAAGCTGAAGAAATTTTCCTAAGATCTGAAGGACACACCACCCTTGTTGAAGAATAAAGCTGTCCATTTTACTAGAGACCATTTGGCTGGATGTAGCTGGACAGATGGTATCATAGAATTTCACTTCAGTGATGAAGTTGAGAGGTGCCCAGATGAATTCTAAGACAGCTAATAAGTTAATTAAAGCATTTTTCAAGCAACATAAAGTGAAAGACACTCTATAAAGTACTTGATTATTGTACCTGACCTTCTCCTATGTACTTCAATTCAGTAGCAAGGTATCTGACTTTATCTTAGCACTTTTAAAGATTTTCCCTCATCTCTGAAAAGGGAGATGCATGAGAAATAAGGTTTAGCTAGATCTAGATGACCTGTGTATATCTGCTAACTTGTGATTTTATTGCAAGTTTCAAAAGTGATACTTTCCTCAAGCCATTAAAAGAAGTGTTCCAACTGCCTTGGTTATAGCCTGGAGGCACTTGAAACCTCAAAAGGCATAAGAACACATGTATGAATGAGACCCATAAGCTAAATGTAACTTCTGTGATTATTTTCTCTTTCTTTTTTTTTAATGAGCATGGCACCTCAAATGTTTTAAAGAATTTTGAATTCAAAACATCTCAAAACCTAATTCTGATATTTTCAACTCATCCAGGCATGTGACACAGTTAAGTGGGGCACAGAAATACCTGCATCAGAGGTGAGCTGGCTCTTAATGTTGAAGACAGTGTCTAAATATTATGACAGTGTTGCTCTCAGATTAATTAGCCTTTACTACTCACTCCACAGAGCCACATGGCTAAACTGCTTCTGAGACTCAGTGTGGAGTCCTTGGAAAGCAACCTGATGACTGTTTTGTTCAGTGATTACAGTGGGGATTTCTCCCTCAGCAGGAACCAAGGGTCTAAAACCCTCTTAAACAATTATACTATAAAATACCTTCCCAATACACAATACATTAAATATCATTCATCTGTCCCCATTTATAAGGCTTGATGTAAGATAGATCTACTATATTGTTCTACTACAGACACAAGTAGGCAATGTCATGGATTTCATTCAATAAGTCTATGTAAGGAAGAAAACAAAAAAATAAGAAGTGCAATATTAAATTTAAAATCCAACTATAACCTGCATATGTAATAAATGGAATAACCATTTTGCTAAAATCTAAAAAGAAATAGCCTAATAAGGCAAAACAAACGCAGCTGCTGACAGTCACTGTGTATAATCGCTGTATTCCAAGAGGTAAATTTTCAAAGCCCTGCACAGGGAGTTACAAACATAAATTCCATTAACAATAATGTGTTCCTCAGGTCTCAGTGATATTAACTTTTAAGTGATGCTATAACTATTATAACAATCTTGCCTTTATGACAGCATTCATCTGCATACTACTTCCTAAATACAGCTTGTATATAAGTTGCATTATTCTTTCATTTGCATTTAGTAAAGATATATTCCGTTTTTATGGACATCTGCTCACAGTTTTCTCAAACTGTGTGTTGGTATACAATTTGTAATGTAACTGCTAGGTTTAAATAATTGGTATTGCTGGATATAATCACTAATTTGCTTATACTGTAAAAAGCAACTTAGTATTTCTGCATAGCAGATGTAATACACGGTATTACACAGAACTAAATTATTACAAACAGCGCCAGCAGTTTTCTATACACAGTACTTAAGATAATTATAAAAAATCATCTTCATTACTGCAAGCTAGCATTTTTTTAACAGTTTAATTTGGATATGTTACAAGATACATTCAAGTCACATGGATACAATTACTGCAAACCCAAGAAGCTATAAAATGTTCCTAAACAAATCCCTTTGACCCTGTTAATGTCTGTTTCTTATTAATCTAAGGCTACATTGTTTGCAGCGTGAATTTTTATGGAATATGAAAAAAAAGGAAATCCCTTAACAGTTGTTATTGATTCCACCATTTACTCACTCAAAGATAAGTGCCATTTACAAAGCAGAACAGATGCAGATGCTGACAGAAATGTAAACAATTGTTGCATGGCTTACTGCCAAATTCTAAGCCAATACATTACATTCCAAGTGAAGCACATTTCCCCTATAGATTGCACTTACTGCCACTTCATTTCCTATGTGCTCTGTCTCTCTATTGCTGCGCCTGGCACTAAGCTATTTTCAGTTCTTTGGTGACCCCTGAGGCCTAGTCCTACCTCACATAGCCATTAGAGAAGGGAATTGCATGTGTCTGACATGGTCTGAAACCAATTATTTGATATTTTCTTCAGAATGATGCCCAACTCTGTTGGGAATGAGCAATCATGAAATAATTTACCTCCTGATTTAATTTTTTTCTGCACAAATTAGTTGTAGCCTGAGCTAGCTATACACAGCTGCTTGTATCTGTGTCTTATCAAGATTCTACTTGAAATGGTGAAAAAGGAGAGAGTAGTGTTGAATAGAATAGATTGGGGAATCCTGCTTTAAAAAGGCATTGACAAGTTTATCAGATATACTGATCACATGTGCTCTCTGCTGATTGAAACTGACAGACCTAGAAAGAACTATTAGTGATGTAAACTGTTATCTGAGTGGTTAACGTTTTTTAAACACCTGTCTTGCTTTGCAGCTCCCTGTTAGGTGCAGTGAGACCCAGGAGTTCCAGCATAATCTGGTAAAGCAGCCTTCACAAAGAAACTACACATTGGCATTTTCTTTCCCTTTTAAAACAAAAGTAACAGATCTAAAAATGGTAAACATTTTCCTATTAGACATCACCATTACCCCATGACTTTCAAAAATGCTTGTGTTATACATCCGTACTGTGCATGTGGCAAAAAAATGTAGTGAAGGAAGAGATCTCAACTTATATATAAACATGATAATCATGCACAAATTTGCATATATTTAATTGAGTGTGTCTGTCACAGAGATGTCACTGCCAGCTATTAAACAACTTCAGTAAAAATTACATTAATTTTTTGAAAGAGAGTCACTAAAGATGAAACTGATTAAAATTGAAATTATTTTTTGCATTTTTAAAATTTATTTTTAATTATTTTATTGATTAAAATTTATTAAAATCTGCTCTCAGTAAATAATGTCCTCCCAGTAAAATGTGATCAGTTTTGACCTCATAGTGAAGGTTGATTCCATGTCAGGTCGCTGGATGTTTACTACCAAACGCTGAAGTTCTTTGTCAAGATTGCATGGGTAGGTCTGCCAAAATGAAATCTTTAATTGTAATCATGTTTACTGACTAACTGAAGAATGAATGAATGAATGAATGAAAGGATAGACCAGTGCTAGAAACATAGGATGGAGAACAAGAACATCGAATCACAATCTGACTTCAAATTTATGTTGTCACCTTACACAAATGATCTCACAAATCTGACTCCCTGGCAGCGTAAAGCTCCTTTACAACCCTGAGGAACAAACTACAGAGACTTCCTGAAGCACTCTGAGGATGAAGTGCCTAGTAGTCATGTTCAAGAAAATTACTTCATCTACAGACACCTATCTCAGTTTGCTCTGAAACCAGAGACTTAACCTCCTCCTTAATTCTCAAAAGCATGCATAACGTCTAATAAATTACAAGACATTTCTATCATACACTTCAATTCCTGGTAGACAGTGACACTTTAAACAATTCAAATGTAAATGAATTATTTAGTTTCTGAATTAGAACTAATTAAGTGACTAGTCCATTTAAGGAATTTAGCATCTGACATCCAATTTTTTTTTATAATTATCAAAATACTGAAATAGTAGACATTGTTTAAACATTCCTTCAACTAAAATTACTTTAAAAGTTGTAGATAGACAATAGTTGCAGCTGTTCCTAGTAGTTAAGAGTGGATTTTTAGGTGCTATTCTACAATTAATCATTTCTTCTGAAGCAATAACTATTACCGAAAATTCCCTTTTGAAAACTGCAAGAACTATCCTATATTATGCTCTTAGTAATATTTCTCCAAGACCTGAAACAATATTTTGGCCTTGCCAATGACATAAACTGATTCCACACGCATTTTTCTTATTTTTCTTGCCTACACTGTGGGCTGAGGGAGTTATCACATTCTCTGAAGTTTTCATACTCACACACAGAAAACACCAAAGCAGAATGTCTCAAGAGAGCATAAAAACTAAGAAAGCCTGCTGAAAATAACTGAAAATAGCACCTACAGTGAAACAGAAGTCCTTGAAGAACTCTAAAAGTTGATTTTCCTCAGTCTTTGCT
>VZTB01018069.1:169-24635 GCA_013397245.1 Thryothorus ludovicianus
TAAATCATTGTTTTTTTAAGCACCTGTAATACCTTCAGTCTGACAGCCTCCATATAAAACCAAATTCAATCCAATTTAATTTTTAGTATATCTATATAATTCCCTGTGAGGTCCTACGATAATTCTTACCTCCAGCATAAATTCTTCCTCCTACTTAATAAGGTTTATAACTCTATTACAAAGTCACAGATTCTAAATACTGTCTCATGGTAAAGTTTTAAAGTCTGCTCTCTCCTAGCTGCATCAGTGACATTATAAATGTTGACATTTCGGTAAACATAGATATATGAATCTGCATAGATCAAAACACAAATATGGAGCATTTCCTGTTAGCCTGCTAAATCCCAATAAAAGAGATCTTCTGTATCTGGAGGCATAGTTGTGGAGTGGTAGCTTATGGAATAGTGTAAAAGGGGAATTTCACCTAGAAGAAGACTATAGACTGCTGTAAACAGGTCATTCACCTTTTCCAGGGTTTTACCAGATTCCATGTCTCCAACACACTTACAAATTATCAAATTAATGAGGTTTTTAAATGCAAGTTTTGTTCAGTGGTGTTTTTAAGCTAGACAAGTAGCATTTTATCTGCTGTAGAGCCTTTACTACACCCAGTAAGAACTCAAATAAGAGTTGGCATCTTCATTCTGGGAATGCTGTTAATCTATCTTTGTACATAAATACAAACATTCGCTTGAAAAGCTTACTGCTTTAAAGTCTTTAAAATGAAAAATCATTTAAAATCATTATGACATACCATTAGAAGTATTTTGCTTTAATTTATAGCATACTTTGAAACAAATCATCTGCAAGTGTAAATATGTCAGTGCAGTCAATGGAGCTACACGGATTTACAGTCCCTGATGATCTGTCCCTGTGATTTGAAATCACTTCTCGGGAATCGCTAGAGAGTCTGTATTAAAAAATAAGTGGAGGGATTCTGTAATAGTGGCAACGGGCTGATACTTGCCAAACTCATATGGACTCTGCTTAAGCATAAAAACTGCAGTACACAATAAATAACAGATGAAAAAACCAGAAAAAAACCCCCACTTGACCTTATACAGGATGCATTTTAAAAAAAAAATTATTTAAGTTTGGATAATGTTGCAAAGGAACTGTTAAAAGACTAGAGCAGAAATCTATATCTTTTTTCATACATGGGAAGTGCTGAGTATGTCAGAAGTGTTCACAGCAGCTTTGTGAGAAGCGAGATAATTCTGCTAAGAAATAAACTGCTGAATTATTTTCCAAATCTCTTTCCAATATTGAGTCTTTTAAGAAACAGCTCATGGTTGTTTTACTCTCTTGCATCACTACTAAGAAAAATCTCTTTTTAAAGTTATGTCACAAACAAAGGAATAATTTCTGGATTTTATCTGTAACATACAAATTCATAAGACATATTGCCTGGAGTAGACAACTGACAAAACGTAATTTTCATGAGATTCAAAATGTTCTAATCAGTCTCTGATGTTGAGAAGTTTTCTGTTATATGTGTAGGTTTTAAACAGCTTTTCAGACAGTATTCAATCATTTAGTCTCTTCTACTTCGTAAAAGATTAAGCAACGGAGTTGTACTGTCTTACTAGAACTACAACAGCATTGTAAGTGTAGAAAGAAATGTTTTTATAGATGCAAAATATTATCTGTAAAGCACATTAGACCCTATATCATTCTCACACAGTAAGGTGGAGAAAAAGAGCTACAACCACACAGTTTCATAACTTATTCCAGTTAGTTACCTCCCTTATTCCAGCAGAGTTTATCCTTCAATTTTAAGGAGTAAAATTTCCAGAAGAGTTGCTTCAGTGAACAGATTAGATATTCAAAGCAAAAATTGCTTTGAAAAGCTGACGTAATTTTTCAGAATCTAGACTAGAGTATCTGAGATAAAATTGCTGATAATCAGCTGTATGTAGTACATAATCAAAATTTATGTCTTATATTAATATTGAAAAAGGTGATGCAAATAGATAAGAAATAGGAACATAAGAGCAAGAAGGTATAGATAGAATGTAAATGTGAAATTGTTAGAGGAAAGCAAACATTTTAAAAGTAATTTTTTTCTGTGAGGACAATCTTGAGGGTAACTCATAGTTAATCTGTCATTTTAACTTTTTACTTTTTATTACTAACAGGATAAATGTTCAAAAAATTATACCGTAATTTCAGTTTCATGCCATGAATGTCATTTATCAATTTAAATTAGTTAGTCTTTTATCTCTGACTGAATAATAAAATACAGTTTTTCTGACTAGGGGAGTAAGAAGCAGGGACGGATGGAAGGAGCAGAGATCCTTGCTCACAAAACACTGCAAAGAGTAATGATGCACACAAAAGGAGCTGCAGAGGGATAGAACTGAAATGAAGAAATATTTTTACTTGTTTCCATTTATGACACTATATTTATGTTGCTATTCGATCTGCAGTCCCTTTGCTGTGGGGTCAGTCGCAATCCTGTCTCCAGGGCCTGAGTACAAGGTGGGTCTCAGATAAGCATATGAAGGTCACCACTGTTTAGGTTTATGAGGTATGTTACAGATACTTTGGAGAAAGAACATGGTAGTTATATTTACATCAAATGGCTAGAAAACCATTAGACATGTTTTTTATCCCAGTACACAAAGTGCAGTGCAGTAGTGTGTGCCCCCACTCAGGCCACCCGCAACAGACCACAAATCAAAAGAAATCCTAAAACAGCAGTAATCAGTGCCCAGGGTGTTGTCCATCAGCTTTGTATCAATAAGTGTGAACTACCTGTTTTCTGCACTATATGGCTTTTACAAAAATGAATCCTGGAAGACATCTTTGAGGAAAGAAACGTTAGAAATCTAATTTGATTTTAGATCCCAAAGGTAGTCAGAGTTCACTGTAGATTGCTTTCTTCTTTGGAGATGTACCCTGTAACAAATTGGTATTGCTTTCAGTATTTGATGCCCAGATTCATGAGTTGTTTCATGTTCATCTCTTTTACAATATAAAAGAAACATTAAAAACAGTGCTACAAACACTGTATCAATAGAAAATGTTCATAGCTAATTCTAGTAATTTTTTCAAGCAGAAAATTCTCTCTTTAAATTAGAGAGTCTTCAATTTCTCATCTATCTCTCCAAAAACCAGAAACTACTTGGAATTAGTGAAGGTAGAGGGTGGTGCTTTTTGGGATTTTTTTTGCTTTGACATCATACAAACAAAGCCCAGGCTAGTGTACATTCTCCTAAACCTTCTCTATACAAATAAGCCAGACTGCTTGAATGATGTATAAAATAACCAGTGAGCGTACAAAGATATTTAAAGCCTTAAAATTTGTATCTCACTGAAAAAAGACGCTGAGGTGCTGAGCGTGTCCAGAGAAGCGCAGCAGGACTGGGGAAGGGTCTGGAGCATGAGTCTGATGAGGAGCAGCTGAGGCAGCTGTGGGGACTCAGCCTTGAGAAAAGAAGGTTCAGGGGTGACCTTATCATCTCTACAACTCTCTGAGGGGAGCTTGGAGTGAGGTGGGGATCAGCCTTTTCTTCCAAAAAACAAATGACAGGAATAAAACAAAAGGCCTTGTGTTGTACCAGGGGAAGTTTACAGTGGGTATTAAGCAAAATTTCTTCACAGAACTTTTTTAAGAAAAATTTTTATTTTTTTTTTTACAGAAAATTGGTCAAGCCCAGAAACAGGCTGCCCACGGAAATGGTAGAGTTGCTGTCCTTTGAGATACTTAAGAGATGTGTGTACGTGGTGTTCAGGGATGTGGTCTAGTGGAAAAATTTGCAGTGTCAGATTTGTGGTTGGATTCAATAGTATTAAAGTCCTTTTGAACAGAGATGATTTTATGATTCTATCATCCGATGATTTCTGCATAAGATCTAAAAATAAAAAAATTAGACTACTTAGGTTGGGATAAATTAACAGCAGACGTAAACTTCTTAGATCCTCTCTGTTTATACTTAAAATTTTGACTTGAAGGAAGTGATGAGATTTATATATTTGTCTTGCATGCATCAGAGGGAGATTGTCTTCCTGATTGAGGATCAAATGGATTGTTTCACTGAACATTGATTTATTTTTCCTCACCATAAGTATTGACTTTGTCTTCCCCTTGTTCCATATTAATGTATTCTATCAATAAATAATGATATGCATCTCAACAGAAGTCAACATCAACTTATTATAATAGTTTTCCTTGTACCATAATAATCAAAAAGACTTTTTATTCAGAATGAAAACAACATGACTATGGGTCTTCATAGAACAGTAAAAAGTTCTCTTTATTTCTTATTCTACTTTATAATGACTGCTGGTGGGAGATTTTCTGGTATAAGAAATGTAAGAAAAAGGGACAAATCCTTTACACAGTCTTTTGTTCAAAACTTATCAGAGCTACTTTGGGCTACTGTATAAGTATTCATTTATAAAGATGAAGTCAGTGGAAAAATAGAGGAAAAGATTGGTTTTGGTTCTTTTCAATATATAACAGCAGAGAATTTCTTCATTTATTGAACAGTATCTAGTTTTTCTCACTTCATTCATGTTATATATATGGAGGTAGGAACAAAACCACTCTAAATAAACAAAATTTGGTTGTATAATTTAGTGATCACATGTAAAGTGCATGCGGAGGAAGCAACAGCCTGTGGGAAGCTCAGATTGATATTTCAGGTTCCTATTAAGTAATAATAGAAGCCATTAGGTTACACTATTTTTAGACTGTAATCTGAGTTTTGAGCTATACATGCTACCAACCACTGGAAAATAAAATGTAAAGAAAAATGTCACCTCACAGAAGAGCGGTGGAATGGCATAAAAAGGACACAGGCAGTTAGCTGGCATGCTTAAATAATTTTATTTGCAGCAGCTTATGATCTAAGAGAACGGATCTCCTGCAAAATACACATAGTAATGCTACTGATGTGGAAAACCAAATACTGTAGACCATATCATGGCAGAAGGGCCTAATGAAACAGATGTAATAAGTAGGTTAAAAAAATTATTTTTGGACTGAATCAGATGGACATGGAAAGAAAAATAAACTAAATGTAGTAATTTTCTTTCTTTAAGTGATATTCAAGAACTGTATCTACATTTAATATTTTACTTTTTCAGTATTCAGAAATTAATCCATTGTTTTAATATTTTATCATATCCTGCTTATGTCTGTAGCACTTAGAAGACTTCTGTCCCTGCATATTAGATTTTCTTTTTAAGAAACCAACCCCAGAACAGATTTTTAGGACACAGTAGTTTTGATCTCTATTGTGAATGTGCTCTTTTGTTTCAAATCTAAACATGTTTTTTGGGGATACATACAGTATAGTTACATTATGACTTTTGTCCATGTGGATAGCTGGTTCAAATAATCTTCCATTGCAACAGGCAGCCTTTGCAGTATGTCTCAGATATCCCATGCCCCTCTCTGATGATTCCCCTGCCAGGTTTGTCAATCATTCCTCCTTTCCACATCCTGAACCCTGATGAGTGTTGCCAGTCAACCCTGGCATTTCAGAAGGGCATAGAGTGGTTGGCAGAATTCAAAAGATTCTTCCCACCCCTGGAAAAATATTGAGCCATCCAAGTGTCCTCTGTCCCTTAGGACCTTCCTCCCACACCTGGTTGATGGTCACCTGTGTTCCTTCCCTCCTCCCCCTCTCCCCTGGTTAAAAGACCTGGCCTGCCATGCGGTGACATTCTGTTGGAGCAGTTACTGGACCCACAGGCCCTTGGGCCAGGAATAAAACTCTGAATCAAAACCCTCCATCAGAATCGGCTCCTTTCCTTCACCATCGCCTTGAAGCCTCTTAGTGGAAGGTAAACCTGAGCTCCTGCATTCATGGACTCGTCTCCAAGCCCTCAGCTGTAACATCCTGGTAGCCTGAGGTACCACTGGGGTGAAAACACCAGTGCTACCACATAGACAAGCAGCGAGGGCCAGCCAGCACTGGCACAACCTCCCGGTAATATAGGACTCACCACCAGCAGGCAGCAATACAGGCTCTGTGGAAAACTTTATGGTGTATTTCAGTTGCTGGAAAGTTTGTATGTGTCTCTATCATTTTGGTATCTAAAATAAAAACCCAAACAAAAACCCAAAAGAGAAAAGCTCAACAACAATAACAACAGCAACAACAAAACCCATCAATAACAATAATTTTTAATTTATCAAAGAAAAAGGGACACAAAGATAACCACTCTTATTCATACAAATGGTTTAACACACATTGAATAAAAGGATGCATGATAAATGGTTTTGCTATGTGTGGTTATGTTTTCAATTACATAAATTGCAAAATTATAACAAATGCTCTTTATTAATCTTACCTTCTCTTTGGCTGGAGAATGACTTCAGAAAGTTATCTTCAGTGAGGAACTCAATTTCATTATTGTTGACAGGCAGAAGAGGCTGGGCAGCTTCCCAGTCCTGCACAGACAGCCCAAATCCTCCTGATTCTGCATTTTGGCATCCAGTGTCTCATCTTGTCTTTCTGTATTGGCATGGTGTACCACAGCATTTCTTTCTAGTACTACTTCCTATAGTTCAGGAACTTGTGAGAAAGCAGATTCAAGACAAAACAATTAGAAATGAAAAAACTTGGTAGTCTTTATTTTTACTATATATAAATTATAAGACAAAAGAAATTTGGGTCTGTGTCAGCAGTTTCACCACATCTTCAGTGTGGCTGAATTTTTCAGTTGTATTTTGCATCCCTATTTCTCTCTGTGAAAAAATTTCCCTGTGAAAATGCTTTATTAGAAGAAATCTGGATGGAAGGAGTGGGGTGAAGTGTGCTTAAAAGATAACCATCTCAAAATTTCCATTCCGTTGTGAGTTGCAGTGTAAAATATAATAATGGGTGTGTTATTCTATTACCATTCCTTAGAATTGGGAAGAGGGAGAGTAATCTTCTGTTGATAAGCCAGCTGATAAGAAACCATCAAGAGTAGTTTCGTTATCTATTTCACGACCCATCCTCACTCCAGGGATAGGTCTTCTGCNAAGTGTGCTTAAAAGATAACCATCTCAAAATTTCCATTCCGTTGTGAGTTGCAGTGTAAAATATAATAATGGGTGTGTTATTCTATTACCATTCCTTAGAATTGGGAAGAGGGAGAGTAATCTTCTGTTGATAAGCCAGCTGATAAGAAACCATCAAGAGTAGTTTCGTTATCTATTTCACGACCCATCCTCACTCCAGGGATAGGTCTTCTGCTAATGGGTCGTTGAGTCCACTGATAAACTTCCATCATCCCATTGGGAAATGCTCTATCCAGGGGAGGAACCAAGTCCCTCTACCTGGATAAAATCCTGAGACTTGGAACACCAAGTCACTGAACTCCCAGAAGAATAACAGGCCCATCTATCACTACTGGACCTTCAGCAGAGGGCTGCATCTTTTCTCCAGGATCACTGCTTCAACAGAGCCACAACTGCTACTCCAGGAGGACTGCAGCCACCATTGTAAGTAGACTGCTGCCAGCACCCTGACCAACAGGGTGTCAGGTTGTGTTCTGACTCTGTCAGTGATTTTCTTTTTCCTTATTGCATGTATTTTGTTTTACTTTTTATTTTCCCTTTTCCTGATAGATTGTATTTCTGACTTGGAGTGTGTCACTGGTTTTGCTTCTCAAACCAGAACAACTTTGCATCCAAATACCATATGTTCTATGAGATAGAAACAGTAAGAATTTCAAGATGCTATCTCCATGACAGGTTGTGGAAGAAAAAGCTGAAACAAATTTTGCCCTTTCACTGTAGTGCAGTGTATGGGCAATGTCTATTTAATTCAGCTTTAATTCACTGGTCATGCCCTCTTCACACCTGAGAATTCATCACATAGAAAGGTAAAAGAGACATATATCAAATTTGAGCTAGGGTAGAAGAGGAGAAATATTAATTTGGTTACTAGGGTCTTCATCTTACCACAGAAGGGCAAGATTTAGGAGAAAGCTTTTTAATGTTTTAAGGTCAGAGAAGTTAAAATGAGAAAATACTCTATTGCTACACTGTGATTCAAATATTGATTTGATTGAAATAATGCAAAATATTGCTATACAAACATTTTCATAAAATGTTCACACCATGTCTGCTTGGTCTCCAGATTAGACTGTGGCATTTAACACCCCAGCATTAGAGACCAGTCAGAAATAAAGTAACACTGCATTTGACATGATGTTTTACAGACTACTGCAGTTATCTGGGCTGTATGTATGTCCCAAGACTAATCTCTTTTCTGCCATTTCAAGGTAAATGAAAAGATGCAAGAATTCTTGTTTTGTAAATGTAAATCTCCAAACAGGTTAATTAGAAGTGGTGTGACCATTTCTACTTTTCAGCTGAACTAGATAACACCTGTATCTTCAATCTGAGAAGCAAGATCAGCATCTCCCACCTAAGAATATTGACCAGATTGTATAAGTGCTCTTTGTTTATTATCCTTTACAGTAGTGTTGAAAAAAGCATTTTAGCCACTAACTTAAGGTCATCCATGTATTCTATCATTAATATCGGCTGAAGCTGGCAAACATAGCTTCTCACCTGCCCATCCAATGCGGGAACAGTGGAAACCTCCTATATTGAAAGAGAGGTACAGAAGCTCAGAGCCTATGGGATGTGAGTTCTTCTTCCTTTCAGTCTCTCTGAAGAAATGAGCAACTCAGCTTAAAGTCATAGTGTTGCAGTCTGAGATAGAGGGAAGAACTCAGTCCCGTGCACTGCTCAGTATCTGTGATCAACAGCAACAAAGCTGTTGTGCTCCAGTATAGCACAAAACACTACTCATTTGAAGTTAAGGAGTCTGACTTTGCAGTGAAAGAGAGGCAAAGCAAAAGGAGCAGCACTTACAGTTGGAGTCATCTGAAAGGCATATTAAGAAACTTTCTCCTCAGCTGTAGCTGTTTGTATCCTGGCTTCTGACATGGGTGGCTGGCTGGAGCAGCATGAAAGAATTTTAAAAGATGCTAGAGTTTTTAACATCTCAAGCTTGAGAGTGAATTTAATGTGCTTACAGGTAGGCTGTGGTTAAGCTGGAGACTGTGACCTAAGATGCCTTTGTGTGCTGGTGTAGTTCCTGATTCTCCATATCACAGCCTTCTAGAGCATGCAGAGTCACTTATGACTGAACTTCCTCTTGGCTCATGTATGTTCTGGATGGATGTTGCTGCTTCAACTCTTATTGGTGTTAGATCCAATATTACCAGGAGGTTGTGCCTGAGCTGGCTGGCCCTTGCTGTTTGACTATCTAGCAGCACTGGTGTTTTCACCCCAGTGGTACCTCAGGCTACCAGGATGTTACAGCTGAGGGCTTGGAGACGAGTCCATGAATGCAGGAGCTCAGGTTTACCTTTGACTGAGAGGTTCCAAGGCAATAGTGAAGGAAAGGAGCTGGTTCTGATGGAGGGTTTCAATTCAGCAGATTTATTCCTGGCCCAAGGGCCTGTGAATCCAGTAACAGCTCCACCAGAACCCCCACTGCGTGGCAGGGGGTTCTTTTAACCAGGGGAGAGGAGGAGGGAAGGAACACAGGTGACCATCAACCAGGTGTGGGAGGAAGGTCCTAAGGGACAGAGGACACTTGGATGGCTCAATATTTTTCCAGGGGTGGGAAGAATCTTTTGAATTCTGCCAACCACTCTATGCCCTTCTGAAATGCCAGGGTTGACTGGCAGCACTCATCAGGGTTCAGGATGTGGAAATGAGGAATGATTGACAAACCTGGCAGGGGAATCATCAGAGAGGGGCATGGGATATCTGAGACACACCACAACAAACTCAGTTGCTACTTTCCTTTGTAGAAGAACTGCAAAAGGGGGATGAAAAATATAAACTGACAAAAATGCAAGGGTCTGGATAAGGACCCATCCTCTGAAAGGCTACCTGAGCTGTGGACAACTTTGTTAGGTGGAAAGGAGATCTCATTAATGACCAAAAATTATTCTGTATAGCAGAGAGGCCAAAAAGAAACACTGTAGTTGT
The DNA here is from genome assembly GCA_013397245.1 of Thryothorus ludovicianus. NCBI lineage: Eukaryota > Metazoa > Chordata > Aves > Passeriformes > Certhiidae > Thryothorus > Thryothorus ludovicianus. The sequence continues at coordinate 10,128 of VZTB01018069.1, forward strand.
TTTGACTTATTCATTTTTATGCTTCAGCACTGAACAAGGAGTCAGACAAGTTATCTTCTGCCAGCTTCTGAATCTAAACAAAACCCTCAATTCAAGCCTAAGTAATAGCCTATGTACTCTCTGCCAATTTCCTCCTCTAAATGTATATATATATGTGAATTTAAGATGCAAATTAGAAGCTAAACATTTCTAATTTACTCATGGTGTATTAAGGAAATAGCAAAAAGTCTGGACAAAAAAAACTTTGAAATGAGAGTGCAATATTATTACTGAAAATGGATAATGGTTACTTCAGACTCTGGCAGTATTTTGATGCTTTGATTTTTTAAATATTTGTACCACTTTGAAAGCTTGAAAACCATACTCTAATGAAGAGTCTGGTGAAATAATCAACTGGTATACATTGCCAAAATACACAGACAGATTGACTTGAAGCTTTTCAAGCATTGCAGCAAACTAATATATGGTATGTAAATGACCTGGAAACTGAATACAGAATCTTACTGTGAACACAGAGAGTAACTCTGCCAAACCTAAAGAGATTTTTAAAACTACTGGCTAGTGCAGAGCCGAAGAAGTAACTCTCCCATTGATCAGAAAAGATATGAATGTGAAAGGGAAAAAGAAATATGAATATTCTGGCAAAGCAACTGTACAAATACAGTTTGAACATTAAGACAACAGAGATAAATAGAATCATTGTGTCACAGGCTCATAAAAAAGGTTGGAAAAAACCTTTAAGATCAAATCCATCCGTAAACCTAAACCTTAGCAAAACTGATCCTTGAGCAGGACCTTGCACTTGGCCCTGCTGAACATCATGAGGTTCACACAGGCCCCTCTCAGGCCTGTGGTGGTTCCTCTGGCTGACATCCTCTCCCTCCAGCATGTCCATCATATGACGCAGGATGTAAAACAATCTTGTTAGAATTGTACTTACCCTTTCCAAACATGACACACGATACATGAATGTGCCAGAATTCAGCTGTCACTGTATCACAACTGAGGGCACCAGCCTCATAGTAATGCTGTTCTGACTGTTAAAATCACTAATTCTACTGAACAAAGTTCCAAAAGCAAAATAAAATATATGCTCAACTATGTCTGAATTAAGAGCCAGTTTCACAGAATGCTTGATGTGAAGATACGGCTTCTAGTCCCAAAAATATCACAGTCAGCAAAGAGGAGAGAAATAACCAAGAAAAATGAATCAGTCAAGGGTCAAAGCCTGTTACAGCTAAGAAGTTAAGCCTCTGCAAACTAAAAACTTGGTAGTTTAGAAGCATAAATTGTCTACAATGTATAAATCAAATACAGGCGCTACAAGGAAGAAGAGCAATCCTTTTAAAAGAAAGAGGAAAATTAATTTATTTCCAGGCTAGTTAAGATGTATCTAACAATATTAAAACAAAACCAGCAATGTAGTGATAGAATCTGAAGTACATGTATAAGTTATGATAATCATATTGAATTTTGTTATCTTGTTTGAATTTTATTATCTTGTGAAAATATGATGGAAAACAAGTGAAGAGTAATAGCTTTTCAGTCGAGGTAAATATCAGGTCTGGAATGAAAAGCAGGTTTACAGATCACTAGCTAGAAAGGGTGTCCCAGGACTGGGGAATAATATGTTTAATGTTGGACTGTCAGGACTTGCACTTCCCTTTAATGGCCTATAATGTCAAATAAGGAAGTGAATCCTTTTTGCAGGAGGTTAGATTTCTACCTCAATCAATTAGAAACCATCACTTTCTATTGAAAAGGTAAAAAACAAATGTAGTGTAATTTACTATATAGAAAATTACCATTCTAGAGCCAGCAATAGGGGAACATAGGGACAAAGTGTTATTGCTAAGTGCAGAAAGCTTACTCAAAACAAAAACATGGTTCTTGCACAATATAGTCTTTTACTTAGTGTTTTTCAAGTATCAGGTAAGTTATGTTAAAGTTTTCTTACCTGAGGTTTCTGACCTTTTTTTGCAGGAGGTAATGTCACAGAAGCTCACTTCTCTTCCTCAACTTAGCTTATTTAATGAATTTATTAGGTTTAAAATAAGCAATGTGTCTCAGCATGCTTATTAACTTCTAGCTGTGCAGTGGTTCAAGACAAACAGATTGACAGGATGTAGCAGGTGCTTGCTGATAACTTTTTTCTATATATCTTAAGAAACTGCTAAGAAAAACACAAGCCTGAGAGCCCTACAAGGATGGCCTTTGTATTCTTGTTTTTTTTAATGAAATATTGTTTGTCTTTATAGTGACAATGTCCCCTATCTTACTGCAGTGTTATGCCAAAGCTTAATAAAAATCTTACATTTTCACCAAATGAAGCCTGACACTACAGAGATTTTGTGCTGGTTCTTCATATTGAGGGAAATCTTTTACCCACAGATGATTACCATTAAGAGTGTAATTGTACTTAACTGCTGAGAATTATCTAATACAGAAATCTGTTTTTGGTTTTTCACTGGGAGAATTCTTATAGTCACAGGTTATGCTCCAAATGCTCTCTCTTAATTTCTCATAAATATGTTTCTTTGATATATTTGGAATTGAAATAGAGAGTGTATCTGGATAACTGTTTCATTTTACCGATGTATTATAAATATTGTATCACAATAGCCCCTGTAATNGTATAAGGTGAATGATACCAAGTATCCGACCTCTTTGCTCTCTCTTCTCCTCTCTTTGCTCTCCTCTCTTTGCTCATCCTGACTCTTCTCTCTGTTGTCCTTCTTTCTTCCTGGCCCCTCTTTCTACTCCTCGTAGCATCTCTTTTCCTTCCCCCACTCTCTCTGCTCCCTTAAGACTTATTTCCTAATAAATGCTTATGACTTTACTATCAAAAGAGCACTGAGCTATCTCTCATTTCCAACCGCCTTAGTGTCTTTGGTGAATTTGCCCCAGAGTTCGAGCTAGTCGGGTTCAACTCTATCACAAGGGCATTTCATCAGATAACTGTGTATTTGAAAGTTTTTCCCATTGCAAAGCAGTATTTCATACTTAGAAGCTTGGATATAGAGATATTCTTCCAATAATTTTCTGCTGCGTGAGTATTGAGAAGACAAGAGATTTAGTGATAAGCACAACCTACTTCATCTGTGATATTATATCATTCAGATAAACTAATTTTACAAAGATTTGATTATAAACATCATTTCACAAAGGCTGAGTCATCACTGCATTTAGTGACAGAGACAACACTAAGATAATTTCAGTCTGTATTCCCTGCCACTTTTTACTTTTTGTATCCATCTTTCTGAAAACAATCCTGACAGCTGGTAATAACTCCTAGGGCTCAGCACCAGCAGCACAAGAGGAAGTTCTAGGTGTTTAGATATCAATACTTAGTTTTTTATTTAAAATCATAACATGCATCATGCTGGAAAATATTCAGAGTTTTATTGCCTCATGAAATTGAATTCTCTTGAAAGAAATCATCTGCATACCTCTGTTAGTTTTAATGTGGTGAATACTTTACACTGAAGTGCACACATATAAATGTCCAAGGAATTGGAATTTTCTTAGAGGAGCTATTAGTGGACAACTCTGTTTAATTTTTGAGATTATTCTCTCTTTATTATAGCAAATCCTCTCTTCGATTCTTATAATGAAATGAGAGCTAGTTGTTCACATTTGTATGCTCACTAGCTTAATTCAGCTATTTATTACCTACCTTCAATCACCAGTCAGAGAGAACAAAAATAAAACTTCACATCCTTCTGTGTGTCTGTCTTTAATAAACACGATTCTCAATAACAATGCAAAGCACAAGCAATAGCCAACTTTCATGACTGCTGTTGTGAAATTTGTAGGAAGATAATTTGCCAAAGATGCTGTTTTCTCTAGGAAAGTCAGGAAGCCTGCTTTTAACTCCATAGAATCTTTCTGCTAGAAGGCAAAAATGGAAATAGCTTCCTGAGCAGTTGGTTCAGTTGTAGAGAAGTCACAGGGAGTGACAGTCCTTGTTCTAAATGGTAAATTCTCTTAGATCAAGAAAGTTACTCCTTCTGCATTTAATCAATAATGAAACCACAATCTTCAGACAAATTTCCCCAGCCTGTAAGCTGGGGAAATCCCACGATGGTTTAATTTGTTGGCGGGAGACAGATTCGCTACATCTGAGCTAACAACCCTTGCCTGGTGGCTACAGAAATTAAAACATCTGTTTAGTGTAGACTTTGTAGATAATGTTTTTGCCCCCTTGGTGACTTCTATATGCTGCTTTGGTCTGATGAGCCATGAACACATCCAAATATCCCAATACACAGTTATCTGATAGAGAGAAGGAACATATGAGTGCTGCACATGTAGAAAATTCATTACAGTTCTGGTGAATGTCTAAAATTTAAAGAGAAATTTCCGAGTGTAGGCCGGAAACATGATCCTTCTGCTTGCTTGTTACATAGTATATAGATAAACACCTTGCAGCAATAAAAAATGTTGATAATTAGATGAATTTTTATTTGTGATGTGGTATGACTCCTAAAACTTGGCACATTTAATTTTTATTTCTATCTTATATTTAACTATTTTCATTCTGATGTTCATACATTTTGTAGTTACTGCTTGTGGAGGCTACACAAAAATGAAGAGTAATGACAAGTGTAAATTTGCCTGTTCACTACTGAAAAATTTGGGCTATACCTGTATTTCTCTCATCCTCTTAGGGATCTGAGTAGTTGTCTCATGACACTTTATTTAAATTATGTTGCTGTTATGCTGAGTTTCACAGTCAAAGACTTCTAGAGTTCAGGAAGAATGTGCAGCCAGAATGTACACCTGAGGAAATAATGGCTCAGTCTTAGGACTCTCCAGTCATGCACTTAGGGTCAATATGTGCAGAATGCTATATTTTTGTATTCATTTTTCACATACATTAAAACTATAATTTATATGATGAATAACATTTAAAGTATTTAATTCTGATGGCTTCACACAAAGATAAAATTCATAAATATGTTCAAGATTTTTTTTATTTTTTTCAACAGGAGAAAAATCTCATGGTCGTTATTAAAAATAAAAGCTTGACAAAACTTGACAAGTTTATGATGAGAGTTTGTATAACAAATACAAATTAATGTTTTTAGTTTTTGTTTTAATAAATTGATTAGATACTAGCTGCAGGGCATTTTGTTTCTGTGTTTATTTTTCAGTGAACCCAAATGCTATGTTTTTCATAGAATGACAGTTTTTTTCCTCCGTACTCACTGTTGGGAAAAAGTGTTTAACACCCTTCTAGCTTTTCATATGAGAACAGAATTCTCTTCATTAGCTCATGAAATTAAAGAATACCCATTATCTGAGAAAGTGGTTCAAGGTCAGACATAAATATATTCCTCCATCTTTTTTCTTCATAAGCTCTTAGGAAGACAAATATTCCCCTTCTTTCTCTGTTTCTAGATTTGGGATTTTGAAATTATCTGAATTCCGTGTCTTCTATTGCTAGTTTGCATTTTCACAACCTGCTTAAGTGAAGCTATTAGGGAAAGCAGTCTACCCAACAATGCACAGCACAAATGCTGATAATGGGAAATTCACATCATCTTATGTTGGCGTGGTTGTGTGAACTCAGTGAAACAGTGATCTCAGTGAATTCAGTGAAACAAAACCTATTTGTTTCCATGCCTGTAAACCAAATTCAAAAATCCATCACTAGAAATGCTTAAACAATGTTTTAGCATACTTGTTTTATAATTCGTGTTTCTGTGGAGAGTGCAGTGGCCTTATTTTTTATGTCTTTTTATTACAGGTTGATAATCTACTGCATTACATGAAGATTATTTTACTTTAAATATTTAAAAATCAAATATTTTCAGAACTAAGTCCCATTTTGTGGCACTTGACACTCTTACTTAGTATTCTATTGTGATCTTTTGCTTGTCTGCTGAGTTATTTGCCTGAGAATTTTTCCTGGGGCTAGGTGTTACTCAGTAAGAGCCAAGTACCAAGGAGTAAAAAAGATGGCAGTCTTTTCCAGTGTCTGTTAACTACTCAGGATTCAGTGACACAACCTTCAGCGGAATGTAACAGCCAGGTTCCAGCTAAACTTTTGAAGTAGTTTTTCTAGGAGAACTGACTGCCAACATTGTGTACTGAGCAGACAGTCCTTAAACTCCACTCTGCTGTAGAAGTTCATGTGTACTTGCACTTAAAGTTTCAAAATTAAATATTGTTATCCCTGTTCTGGTATTGCTGACACTTCATACAAATATTGCAGACTTTAAGCACAAATAAGTTATAGTTGAACTGCTGAACTCTCTTTCTGAACTTCTGACTTTCCAGGCCTAAGAGTGAGAGGTCAGGGTGGTTTGAGGTGTGATATATTTTTGGTTAAGAGTGACAAATATAGCAAGTATTATCATATTAAATTAGGGAATCAAGACTGGAATAAAGTCTTCATTCTGAAAATGATCTCTTATGATCAAAGTAAAACTACCTTATTTAAATGATTTAAACAAAGATCAATTTTAATCACTGTTGATATTGAGTATTACATACGAAAATTACTACATTTTATTTCATTTTTGATGTTACCATGTAAATGAGCAATTATCTGGTTTAGAGTTGGAGTAATGTTGGATCTGGCTGATAATATTTCTTTAAGGTGGAAAATTTGAATTAGTATTTAAGGGTGTCTGCATAGCTAACACCCTCCATGTAGAAGTCACAGATCTGTCTTCCTGTTCTCCCAGGTATATATTCTATTGAGTTTGAAATACTATCTGATTTCAAATGCTTTAATTTTTTTCTGTTACTGAATCTAACAATTACATATTTAGAAAAAATAGAGAAAGCGATATGGTCAAATAATTTGCTCCAGAGAGGATAGACATTAATAAGGGTAAAATATGTAAATGTGGTGTAATTTGTTTTTGGGGGGGAGAGAGTTATCTTCTGTGAGGAAAAAGATTTTAATCAAAGATCTGTTAGTGCACAAACCTGGAAGAGCTCACGGATATATGTACATGGAGATATACATTCATATGCAGATATTTACATGCCCAGAAGCACATTTGAAGTCATAAAATAAATGCAAAGTTTTTTGTTTGGTTTAGTAAAAAAAGAAGGTGCATACAGAATACATATACATTTTTACTGGAGTCACTGATGACACTACAGTCATGAAAAGTTTTTTAGTGAACAGATTCACACCATGTCATGCATGGAGGTTTAAAGCTGAAGCCCTTTGAAGATCAAAGTGTGTTTTTGATCTGTTTATCCGTCAGAAAATCCTAACTCTTAAACTTGATTTCTTGCTGTGTCAACACAAGAGAAGAAACCTGAGCCGACCTGTTCAGCTGGTTGTAAACCACCATCCTATCTCACAAGTAGAACTGAATCCCAGAAGTCATTGTTGGCAACTTATTTCATTGTTTCTTTTAACCTTCATGTTCTATTGTAGTTCACTCTCTGGACATTTAATATCCTGAGTTTTCGAAATTTTCTGAAGGCTATTGAATTATTTTCTCCAAAATGCCATAGTTATGAATATTCGGGTAAAATTTCCAGGTCACCTCAGTACAGACCCTGGAAAAAAATGGAGAGCTGTTATTATATCTGACAGAGTGATGTCTGACCCATTCCTTTCTGCTTCATCCAGGCACTGAGGGGTGGTTTTCATGGAATGATACAGAGCTTTCCACATACCTGTTTTTATTCTCAGTTTTATAATTTTCAAAACTTGAGAGTTTCTTAGTGAGCAAAGGTTATTTCTTTTGATCATTCTTAATCATTTCAGTAAAAGATTTTGTGTCATGTCAGGAATCTTATAAAAATGAGCCTATTTGTACACTGAGTTATTGCTCCAAGTGATCCGTTTGTACTAAACAATATAGAGCTCAATGTTAAGTAAGCTGTTGCCAAGTTTCTCCCATCTCTTGCTAAAACAAAGTGTGGAGCGTGAGCTAAAATAATTCTTGATATTGAGTCTTGATGTGAGTTTGCAGCATGGAGGCCCAAATGTTAAATTGATAGGACTGAAACCTGAGAAAACCTGGTCTATCTTTCAGGTTCCTAAACTTTCAGTGCAGAAAAAATAAATTGTTTTTTTAATTTAGAAAATAATTTTTTCCAGAAAAAGTAGTAGTAATAGTATGTCCAAACATTTGTTTATATATACATATATAGATACACATATATATATAGTGAAAACCTCAGACTTTTTGTCATGTCAAATATATTCATTGTGACTATAAAACTGTTTTTATTTTATAGAGAATATTTTTGTTATGGTGTCTCAACTCTAATAAAGTTTAGCTAGAAAAAGTCTATTTTAGCAGTTCCTCATTCTAAATAATTTCTTAGTAAAACTTAGGATGATAAAGATGTTTTGTATTAATCAAGTGCTCAAAATCCACCCAGAAAAATAAATCAGCCACATTTATCACACAATTCTATATACAATAGCAAACAAACAACAAAAAAACCCCTATTAGTCTTGAAAATAACTTGTCACCATACTTTAGATTATAATCACTAGCAAAATTAACCTTGAGTTTATTACTCAGCTATTGTGATTTCATATCAATCTAAAATATTGCCCTCACAGAGAAGAAGTGATTTTCCAGAAGATTGTATATGGTTGTCTTATGTAAGCAAACTATCACAATACTGGTAATTTTTCTAAGTCAGTCCTAATAAGAGGTAATGAAAGGAAAGAATACCCTCCTTCAAATATGAATGCAAATAAGCAACATCCTCACAAAACCTGGCAGTTTTCAAGATGCAATAAAATATGCCTTTATAAAGAGAAGACAGAATGGGAAAAGGGGGAGGGAAAATGATAACCAGGTTAAAGCTAAGCAGAGTATGTGTTTTCTTGTTTCATCTGAAGAGTTTTTAGGGCTGAACAGAAGCCCTCATCTAATCTTCCTGTATAGACTGAAGAGCAAAAATGGAGTCATAAATTTACTTCCTGACCCCTTACATTGTGACAGTGATTGACACTTTTTTTGCTGCTTGTGAAAGTCATGAGTCTTCACACAATTTCTCACTATATTTAGATGCAGAGTGAGAAGGTTCACGCATCTGACTAGGTACAAAGAATCAATTTACAGCAAATGGAAATATCAGATATTGGCACTTAAGCACTGCAGCCGTTGTTAACTTAGAAATACCTTAAGTAAATTGGTAAGACCCAATGCTTAAAACAGTGGATTAAAAAGGATATAACTTCAGAGATAATGTGCTTTTGGTTTTGGCTAGTGCTTGAGTAAATTTTAATAATATATTAGACTGAGACTAAAAATATATATTTACATGGCTCCTTTCCAGTGGAATTTTTGTTTTTAAAAAGAGCTGACCCAGAATTACCAGCCAGAATGTTTTCCTAATGACACAAAAGATTTTTTGTAATAATATTAACATGAAGGGGTTCTGTTACAGAATTTTGGAAGTCTTGGGTCTGTTTACCTCTTTTCTCCCTTATGTTCTGTTGTCTGCCACACAAGTATGTCTATGTCTTCCTCAGGTTTTGTGTTTCATAAATTTTTGCTCCCTTTACCTTCCTAATCCTTTCTTTGTATTTTGACAACATAGAAAAATTTAAAAAATACATGCATCCTGAAAATGAAAAGACCAATGCAATAATCTCTAAAGTTAATTTTACTTTCCTTTGCTCTAATGTTAAAGCTGAATTTCCCTTAAAACTTGCTACAAAACTGATTGTTCCTAAAAGAACAAGTGTAGTTTCTTTAAAGCGTGGAAAATGTGTTTTCCTTTTTCTATGAGCACTTCAGGAATATAATATATAGTGCTGCACTGAGAAGCACGCAGAAAAAGTTTATTCAGCAGACTTATCCTTTTACGTGAACCCACTAAAAGCATGGAGTATGGCTCACCAAATATCGCTGAAATTGCCTGGGTATGAGTAAAATATCATTTCAGTACAGGATGAAGTGTCCTATTTAGAGTGCAAGTCTGATCTCTAGGGAAATATTGACTAAGTGGAGTTATTATGAACTAACTCCTTTCTAGAAAGTTGAGCAGATATACCGGTGATCCTAAGAGCAGTACCTACTTTGCCTCATGGCAGAAATAGTACATATCAGGGGGTTCATTATTTGTACATAACAAGGTCTGTAAATGCATTTTATAAAAGGAAACCATAAAATACTGAGAATAACAGTACTGAGAAACAAACAAGACTGAGAAACAAACTGGTTTCCCAGATGTATTTTGTTGTGCCAGGGAGAGCATAAAATGGACATAATTCTTCATTAGGGATGTTCTCTTTCCAGTGGGACTCTTCAGCTCAGGAGGGGTGGAAAACCTGTGCCAGCATTCAGCCTCCACCTCCAGATTAGGAGGGTCACCTGCATGAACAGGGGACAGAGAGCTGTGGCTGCAGTGCCTTCAGCTGCAGTCACTTTATTCTTCACAGAACATGTAGTAGATGAAGTGTCCTTTTTGAGTTAAGAAATCTCAAAGGAAAAAGGGAGAAAAATGTCAGAATGAATGTTGGAATTTTCTTTGTTATAAAAGGGAGAATCACTTGGAGTGTTTTGAAAAATGTTGCATTTAAAAGATATAGTCTAATAGTAAACCATTACAGAGGTCATCTCACTTTTTGTTAATTCGTTTTGAGGGAAAAAAGATTCCTCATGCAGGCAGACCATGGTCTGCCTGAAGATGCACTAGTGGATTTAAGCCTATGTGGGATGAAGAAAAATGTGTGCATACCAGTTGAATTCAGCTTTGTGTGACTACACACAAAAAAGAGCCCTTTAAAAAAAATCAACAACAACATTAAATTAAGGCAAAATTACATACACTGGGTAAACAAGAGATACTTGATAACAAAGGAGAGCCAAAATTGATAAGTTGCTAGAAATACATGACAAATATATCTGTTTAAGCAAAGATGCACATTTTACCATTCCTCAGATCTCACAATTGCCAAGCATGGCTCCAATTTCTTGCTTTGCATTTCTGATCATACAAATTTCTGACTTGTTTATCCTATATAGGGAAGTGGACTAGTAATAGACCACTGCCTGGGGGCAGGTTTTTGGAGGAACCAGACAGGCTTTTATTTCTCAGTGATTGCCTCAAAACTCCTATGATCATGTGCCACTTTTCAAAATTGATGTTTTCAGTTATGTGAACTGGAATTTTTCAAAGCCTTGCAAAATAGGTGCTGAAGGATCTCCATGGAGGAGTTAGAGGCTGTACAAATGGCTCTGTACTTAAACACCACACTGGATCCTTCTAGATGTGTTGGACATCTAACAGCTGCTAGACTTTGATTTTTCTCCCCTCAATGCATATTAAAACCTAATAAATTAAATCTAATAATTTAAAGCTCAATGCAGCATCATTTAGACCAAAGTATCTGGACATTGGCTTGAGCCTGGCACTAAGCTCATCTGAGTAGGCATTGTTTCCCCTGAGTGTTGTAATCCATCTTCTGCTTCCTACATGGTGAATGCATGTCCAGGTGATATCTGTGAAATAAGTGATATGCTTTAAATTCTCCAGCTTTCCTCAAAGTAACCATGTCATGTAATCCTGGATATGACTTTTTAGTTTACTCTTATAGAATTTATTTTATCTCTTGGTGTACCCTCTTAAATTTATGGATATGAGGCTACTTAATCTGTATATTTTTTAATGTAAATAAATTACACATTCTGTATAAAAGAGTTTCTCAATGTTGTTATTATAATAACAGAATGAAGAACGGACAAACTGAAGAATAATTCTTAAGTAAAGCTACCAATTTTACCATCTCCTTATCTGAACAAATTAACAAGTTTCTCAGGCCCACCTTACCTAGAACGAACATTTTTTGTTCTTTAGGCTCTTCCTCTGCAAAGCTGACTTTGTTGTTGTTCAGCATTGCTGTATTCCTTTCATAAGTAGGGAATTTTGAAGGATTAATCATGGCAAAAGGTGACATTAAATGGTCTGATTTTCCCTGTTATGTCACCTCTTTTACATTCCTACTATTAATTTTTTCCTTTCTGCCATATATAATCGACAGTCAATGGTGATTGTCCTGTAGAATAGAGATGGTCCAATGGAAGACCCCAGTGGAAAGCTTTGCAACAACAACAAAAAAAAATACCTGAAATGAGACTGTGGGAGAGGCAGAAGAAGCAGAATCCACAGAGGGAACACAGAACTGGTGTCACTGAAAGGGCCAGTCACTTTCCAGAGATACTCCACTTCCACTTCAGTCTCTTCCACTTCACAGGTCAAAATTTCCTATAAATATCTCATTGCTTTGAATCTGTAAAAGAGAAGTTCTAGAATCTCATCAGTTCCCTCAATTTACTGACATACATGTACTTATTGATCTTTTATAACTACATAAAATACAAGTGGCATCCAATATGTCGGAACAAGCAACCATTAGGTAATTCTGGTAATTTAATTAGTATTTTAGGATATTAATTGCAGGCATCTGGAATAGAGAGATATTTTGATATTGTAGAATATTGGGAGATATTCATGGCTACTTTGTCACTGAAGTTCCTGCACTGTCACACTGAAACAGTGTCGCTGTGAGAGACTTAAGAACACACAGGACACACTCTCTTGAGAAAGTGAGAGAACTATTTATTAAAACATCTGACTCCAATATTCGTAGAATTTCCACACAGACCAGGGATTGGAGAAGAAGGCTGACACCTCTCCTATCCCATTGGTAAAGACAACTGTCCATCAGTTGTTTTCCACACAAGAAAAGTATGAACAACAACCTCGTCTTATCAAACAGACTTCTGATAAGGGCACTTCCAAGCATGAGAAAGCAGCTAGCTACTGTGAAAACAACCAGTTAGAAACTGCATTAGGAAAAGCCTGAAAAATCAGGGTGACAAAACAGAAGTGCGAGAATGCAATGGCACTACCAAGAGTTAACTAGTGTATTTGGGGGCTTCTAAGTCTTTTTTAGGCCAATACCCAAGTGGCAGTACCCTTCTGAACAAAACTCAGTCAATTTCAAAAGAAAGCACTGCTGGATATGTTTAATTTAGAATTTTTGGTTACAGTTATGAAAAAAAGATTACAAAACAAGTCAGAGGAGTGTACACAAAGCTGTCTACTAAAATATCAGGTGTCTGAAGTTTCCCCTTTCCTTATCTATTTATAATATAAATCATAGAAACATAGAATGGCTTAGGTAGGAAGAGACCTTAAAGATCATCTACCAATAAGCATGGACACAATCTACAAGATCAGGTAGAAAACTGTACCATAAAATAAAATACTCTAACATAAATGAAAAGACATATAAGCAAAAGAATATATGAGACATCCGAGGCAATGTTGGATTTTATAATCATATATTGGAATTTGTATCCCATGACAGAGAATTTTATTCAGCTCTAAGACAAGGTGTGGGCTTAATTGCTTTTCCCACATTATTTCTGTATCAAAGGTTATTCTATTTTAAAATTCCATCAAACAAGTTGGTTGTTGTCGGGTTTTCTCTCACTGGTCCGGACTTGGGCTCATTAATTCAAGCCTCGAGCCCACCCAGGGATGCCAATTGTCGGGTTCTCTCTGCTATTTTGCAGTTTTTCCTGGCGATGTTAAAGTTTTTTTCCCCATCCCAAGATGAAAGAGAAGGCAGAAACTCTTTAGGTTTCATGTTCAAGGTTGTTTATTCAAGCTTATCTAAAACATTCTTTCTCTGCCCTGCCAAGGTCTTTCTGGCAGGATGGTCGAAGGCATTCTCTTCTCTCTCTTCTGTCTCTTCTCTCTCTCTCTCCTGAGAGGCAGGGTTTATCTTTTATACTAAAAACTACGTATAACATTATTTACAACTAATTTCCAATACCTATCATCTACGTTAGACAGTCAGATTCTACTCTAAACCAATCATTCATGTCCCCGTCACCGAGAAGATGAAGAGAAGAGGAAGAAGGAAGAAACCTAAAAACCACGAGGTTTCTCCATCTTGGCAATACCTACCCCCTTGTACCAAAACTCAAAAACTACTTTTACACCCTGTAACAAACTCACTACTGCTCTATTCAAACTCCTGTAACCTGTAATTCTTCTTTTAAGATTGGCAATCATTCCCATGGGCCAAAATCCAAATCACAGGTGTTTTGGACTCTGCTCCAAGATTTCTGAGACACCTGCCAGGGTCTCTGAGCCTCCAGGGCAGTCAGAGACAAGCCCTTGTTCCACAGGTTGTCAGCTTGGTAAAAGTACCATGCTCTGCTGCTCTTGCATCCTTACTGCGTTGAAACTTGTCCTGTGGTTTTCACTGGGGAGGTAACATGGCTGGTTATCCCAAGAGGTATTCCTCTGCACAGAACCTCAATGTCCAGCAGCTGGAGCTTTTACAGTGGAGCCCTTAGTTATGTTTTCAGCACACCCTGGAGTGTCCTTTTCCTGTGTCTCTTAGGCCAGCACCTGGAAGCAGGTAGTAGCAGAACCCTTTGTTCAAGGCAAAGCTGAGGTTGATACAGAGGTGTCATGGTTTGCAATGTAAAATATAATCATGGGTGTGTTATTCTATTACCATCCTTAGAACTGGGATGGGGATAG
>VZTB01018095.1:0-130638 GCA_013397245.1 Thryothorus ludovicianus
TAATAATAATAATAATGCTGGTAGCAAAGCAGAATTGATGAAGTAAGAGGCCATCAGGGGCTCTTTGCACTCCCATTCCACAAACAGAAAATTCAGAGAAAAACAGAAGAGAAGAAAATCTTCTACTGCTTCTACCAGTTAACTGTTAACAGGGGACAGGAATGAACAACCTCCTTTCCTTACATCACTGCACAATGAGCAAAAAATCATTGTAAGCCTGAAGGTTCACTTTTTCTAAAGTGTCAGCCCAGATTCTGCCAACCAGACAGTAGTGTCTACAGAGGACTATCTGTCTCCTAAACAGGATTTATAAAATGGAATTAAATACAGTTTTATCAATGAGTGAATAAACTGAAGGCATATTAAATAGAAAATCCCTACCCAAAGAAGCAAGTATAACAGTTTTATACCAATAAATTCTTGTACTAGACTCCATTAAGATGTTTGCTAATCTGTAGGATTATCACCTTCTTTAAACTCACTCAGAGGTAAGCGTGACAAGTCTCCTGGTACCAGTCATGCTAATACACTTTATAAATCCTTTACCTGAGAAATTAGGGCAATAAAACTATAAGGAGTGTTTGCCACGATTCAGTTATCATGTACTGACTGCTCTCCACTTCCCTGTTGATTTAAAATATTCAGCCTCTGGGAGATGGTGATGCTTCTGCAGCTATAAAGAAGCCTGTGGCAATGACAAAAGCAGAGCAATGTGGGCAGAGGTGCCTGCTCATCCCTTGGAAAATAGGTGAAGTACCACTACGACAGTTTAGCAGAGAACTAGTTAGATAATTTTGGCAGGAAGTGTTCTCTTTTGGTGAAAGTCTAAAAACCTGCTAAGCATCAGTTGAAGATAAAAGTACTTTCTGACAGTGCCTTACTGGCAAGGTACTACTTCTGCCTTTGTATCCCAGTGTGTTCCCTGGACTTTTGATTGTGTAAAGGACTTAATCACTTTAGGATAGCTACAACAGTCCCATAACCCTGAGGAGAGAGGCAATGCTTTTGTTCAGCATTAGTGCACTGCAAGAAATACAGAACAGTCTGGAATGTGAGCCAACCAAATTTTATTTCCCGTAACACATCTGCAGTTGTGTTTCCAGCTGGGCTTTACAGGAAAATCAGATTTACAACTGAAATTATTCAGACTTTAATTCAGGCTCTAAGCAGTCATTTACTACCCTCCAAAATTATCCTTATCCCAGACTTGATTTTGTGTTGAGAAACAGCTTCAATGTAGACTTTAAAGCTCTGATTAGTCTAGATTGCAGTGAGGATTTTTGGGAAAACTAATCAGCAAATTTTCTGCTTGCTCAAGCATTTGTGTATAGTGAAAAATATAACCAAGCTGGCTCTTTGTTTAAAACTCTTACAACTGACCAATTTGTTTTCCCATTCTTTAGATCATGTGAATCTATTCTTGAGTCATGGCTCAAATGATGCCATTTTTTTCTGGTTCAGTTCACTAAGGGATTGAAACATTATGATTTTGATTTATTCTTTGGAAAGTTACAAGCTTCCTGAGAAAAAAACTGTCTGCCCAGAGTAGGTCTCCTGGGAAAAGAAAATCATATTCAAGATGTAGATTTTGACACCTCATTGCATAAGGTTAAAATCTTGTTCATCATGTATGGAACAAGTTTCTTTTAAAGACCCAAATAAAGCAGAATTATTTTGGGCCATGAACTCTGTATCTTCTTAAAAGAAATAAAGCAATGACTAGATAGCCCTATAACTCTGACTAGAAACAGTTTGAATAATGACATTCCCAGGTCATCAGTCTTCCATTAGTTCATCTTCAACAATGCAGACACCTGCATTTTCCCAAGAATTACTTCATTTCTTTCCTAAAGATAATGCCAAGCAGTGATAGACACAGAAATCCAGATCTTTGCCCCATGTTCAATAATACTAACTGGGAAATGCCTACTGATTTGTGGAATATTGCAAGATCATGCCTCACACCTCAAGCTCTAAAATGGAGCCTCCTCTGTTGCATTACTGTGCAGTTCCAGTCATGTCAAAGATCTCAGCCAAATGCCAGCTGTTCACATAAAATACGATCATGTAAGTTTAAATGATTTGGAAAAAAAAGGCATGGCTGAATTAACATAGTTATACCACATAAGCTCTGCAGCCTTACTTCTCAAATCTCTTATCCCTAGTCCCAAGAACAAAATATGGAACAACTGCAGTAGGAAACAAAGAACAATCTTTTTTAGAAGAGGGAATTTACTACATATCTAATTCAAGTATGTATTTTTGGAACAATAAAAATGGGATATTTTTGAGTACTAGAAATCCAGAGTGAAAAATGTACTAAATGCTGGTTGAAAATCTAAAGCTTGCCAGAAAAAACAGATGGATGTTAGAACCCATTGTAATAGAGAAAAAAATGTTCTAAAATGTTAGAAATTGTCCTTCTGTTGTCTATACAGCATTGTGAGAAGACATTTGCTTCACCAAATGCGATAACATTGAATTAAAAGCTGATTTTACAAAGCTACAGAGATCATAATTCACAGTTCAAGGTCAATCTGTGAATGACTTGAGTAAAATGGCACCAAAAATAATCAATCTGAGCTGAACAGATATGCTTGCTGTCTAAAAGCATTACTGAATGGTTTATTTTGAAATCTTTCTACAGAAATATTGTTTTGTCTCTGTGAACAAACATACTTACAGCAACGAATAAAAGTTAACACTCTTAAAAGCAGAGCTCTCTCCAAGTATGAGCCAGAAGAGCAGAATCCCATTCTGTGTTGAAATTTTCCCCACCTTGGCTTCTGATGCTCGGGGAAGCTTGGATGTTGGAACATATTTGATACAGGAATAAAGCAGTTATTCCTCTGTGTATGTGGCATGGCCTCGGGATGGAGACAAAAAGCAATGCTTTAGAAGAACTTGTGTGGGACCAGGGAAGAAAACATGGAGGGAGGCTGAGGGGTGACAGTGAAAGTACAACCGTACTCCCCAGAGCTCTTCACCTTCTAAAGTCCCAGTGATCTTTCCCAGCATCTTCTAAGTATCCTCTTCTGAAATCTGCTGCCACAAACTTAAATGCAACCTACTCTGAGAAGTAGCTGCTGGCTCTGAGGAAGGGTTGAGGGCTGAAACATATCATGGAGGAACCATCTTCCCTATATTTAGTTAGTTTGAAGATCAGACACCCTGATGGGTCTCTGTGGACCACAGTGACTGACACGACCTGTGCATTAGCAGGTATGTTACACTTCTAGCACTGCCAACATGCAATTTGTTCAATGAAAAAAGCAGCAGCACTTTCTTCTTATTCACATCTGCACTAACACAACTGTAATCCTAAAATATCATGCCAGGGACACTTTAAACATGCAAACAAATAAACCAACTTTACTTGGCAGTCCAAGTAATCTGTGACCATCATGGAAGATCTCAATCCAAAATGTAAAAATCTCTTCATTTTAAGGAAGGAAATCTAGGAGTGTAGCTTCACCAGCTTGCTGATGTCAATCTCAACATATACACGGCCAACTTGCTATAAAGTCTCCTCTGTTACTACAGCAGCTACAGACCACTCAAAGTACAGAGAGAGGAACTACCATAGAATGGTTTGGGTTGGAAAGGACTTAATGATCATCTAGTTCTATCCCCCCTGCCATGGGCAGGAACACTTTCCAATAGACCAGGTTGCTCAGAGCCCCATCCAACCTGGCCTTGAACACTTCCAGGGATGAGAGTATCCCAGCTGCTCTGGGCAACCTGTTCCAGTGTCTCACTAGCCTCATAGAAAAGAATTTCTTACTAATACTTAGTCCAAACCCACTGTCTTTCAGTGTAAAGCCATTCCTCCTTGTCCCCTCTTTCCATGTGCCCTTATAAAAAGTCCCTCTCCACCTCTCTTGAGAAACACATTTAGGTACTGGAAGGCTGCTCTAAGGTCTCCCTGGAGCCTTCTCTTCTCTAGGCTGAACAACCCCAGCTCTCTCAGCCTGTATCACATACACCCTGTGACCACATTCGTTTGTTATAGACCATTTTGCCAGTGCCAGCATGAAGAAAGGCAAATGAACAACAGTGCAGGAAAAAATTCATCTCCAAGGAGGCACTTTACACTGGTAATGTCAAAAAAAAGCAACTCACACCCTTTCTGATAAATGATTCAAAAGCTAAAATGCTCAGTGACTTGGAACAGCCACAGTATAGGAACTCCAAACAAAAGCTTTTATAACAGAAGTTGGCAGTGTTAGCAATTCAAAACCACAATAATTTAGTTTCTAGTAGAAAAGATGCATAGGAAATAGCATAGTGCCCACACTTTGTCTTGTTACTGAAGTGGAAAATTCCTGGAAGTAAACAAATTTGAGAGCTTGAAGAGCAATTAACTATTTTGTGACAGAGGGATTTCAGTTCCTCAGATCGTGAGATTTCAGATCCCCAGACTTCATGAAAGGCAGGTGATAAACAGCAGTAACTTCTTGCAAAGTGCTGTGCCTAAAATTTTCACTTTAAGAATTGGGACCAGCTGAAATGTTTGTGAGAAACTAAAATTGCTGGAAAATTGAGTTTTAGAAGGTCAGGAATTATTTGCAAGGTGAGGTCAAACTTAGTGAGTAGTTTCAGCTGAAGAAAACTCACTGGACACACTTTTCTTAAAAACAATAAAATTTAAAAATCATTAAAAATGCAGTATAAAATATTTAATTCTCATCTGAAATGCTAGTTTCCAGTGTGTAATTAAAAAATTAATGATACCTGTACTTGCTATTTTTAGTTACTTTTCCCTACTCTGCTTGTTGAGTACCAAATGAAAAAAAATTCATTATTCAGCCAAGTCCAGCAGATACAACTCTCCTTCCAATAACTGCTACAGTGATTCCAAGCACAAACCTGCTGAGGTGGATTACAAGGAGAACTCTCCCCAGCACCTGCATTGCAAACTTCAGTGCAGGTGCCTGGGTCATTCCTCACCATTTAATGGGATACCTGCTGGTCAGACTGGGTCATTGCATATGTTTTTACAACATTGGGCCTTCTGTATCTGCATCACCAACTGCACAGTAATTTCTTCTCTTTCTAGAGTCATGTTTCACCACCCTATCCAGAGATTTGCCCGTTGTACAAATTCCCAGCTGGTGTGTATTTAACACCTTCACTGCCAGAGCCTACTTCTGCCTCTATGCATTAGCAAAGGTCAGAAACAATTTTTAAAAAATCCTAGCATCTCATGGAACATCAAAACATGCAACACCAGAGACAGAAAATAGCAAAAATGTCTAGACTTAAAAACAGAACCAGATTAAATAATTTACCTGGTTAAAATTAAAGAACCTCATGCCTTAGGAAGCTGTGTATTTGTTATTTTGAAAAGGTATTAGATATGGTTATTTCACAGTTATATCACCACCCCTAGGTTCAAATCTAGTGGCCTAAAAGCATGACAAAATATTTTTTACTCAGGAGAATTCTTGTCCCATCTGCCTTTTCTTCTCTTGAAGTTACTGAGATACATATAATTACCTGGAGGCTAAATATGGACTACAAAGTGATAAGCTTTTTTTCTGTTGTTGCTTTGTACATATTTCCACAGCAAAACAAATGGAATGCTATAAAGAGGCTTATCACATCAAATAGGGAATTAGCAGCGGGAATCAATAATCTCCAAAGTAACAAAGATCCTATTTCTAGGCAAATACGCTTGACTTCAAAATAAACACCCCCNTCAAACTCTACAGCCTTTCTCTTTGTCCCCTGCATAGTGTGACATCAGCTTTTTACATTTTCTCCCTGAAATTTTGAGAGCTCAATTCAGCCCCTACTGAAGTTCCTCCACACTGTTTTCTGACTACTATCAGGTGCCTGTACTCCTGCCTGCACATACCCCTGTTCCACCTGACACTTCATCAATGTGAAAACCTGCTTCATTACCACAGTCTAGCTGTTGGGGTAATACCAGTATTCTTTACATTATTTTTTTCCCTAACTAGAGGTGACGTTGAACTATGGAGGGGGAGGGAATGCCCAATGACATTTTCCATCTTCCTTATATAAAATGGGAGAGAAAACTATTCCTGGCCCTATTGACCTAAAGAATCATTTCTCTTCAGACACTTCACTTCTTAAATCTCATTGGGAAAGTGTTGTAGATATCTTCCCTGTGATATTTCAAATGAGGGTGCTATCAAAGTCCACATATTTTGCAATAGTTTGCCCTCTAAAGAAAGACAACCTTACACTGGTGACTGTTTTTTGAGGTCCTTACTGAATAGCTTTGCAGCTGGCATTCAGGCAGAAAGGCTGAAGAGAATTAATATTTAAAATACTGTGTACTCAAGCCGAGCACAGTATGTTT
The DNA here is from genome assembly GCA_013397245.1 of Thryothorus ludovicianus. Taxonomy (NCBI): domain Eukaryota; kingdom Metazoa; phylum Chordata; class Aves; order Passeriformes; family Certhiidae; genus Thryothorus; species Thryothorus ludovicianus. The sequence goes on from VZTB01018095.1 coordinate 6,332, forward strand.
GTTCATGGCTGCTGACAGTGCCATAGGAGAAGCCTGCATTTCCCTGCAGGGCACACTCAAACGCCAAGACTGAAATACCTCTGTCCTGGGCATTCATTGCCCTGGTTTTGTGGCATACACGTTTTTTTCTGCATATCTAGCTGCAGTGATGGCAAGAACAGGGGGCTTGGAAAAAGGCAGCAAAGGAAATCATCACAGTCACCCTGACAAAAATCCCTTCTGAGTAGCTGAAAGTGTCCACAAAGCTGGAAACTGCACCTACTGCTATGAGAGGCTGCAGATTGGACTAAAACATGCTGGCGAGGATGGCCTGGGCACAGACGTAGTGCCTGCTTGCCAGTTCTGCTCAATTTCTTTTTTAGTTTAAAACATGAAATTTCTCATTCATCCACACTGAGCTGAAGGTTACACCCTCTCAGGCCCTCCTTCCAGCCTCTATGGCCACAGCCACGTGGGTGTGTGTTTTCCTTTAGAGGCAGACTGAATGTACATCTGTACCCTATAGTTTATTGGGTGGTAAGCCTACTCTCATGACTGGAGATTATCTAATGCTAATAACAACTTTGCTCTGCTGAGACCAGCTAATGAACACCAGCTGCTGAGGAACAGGAGTGGGGAGGAATGTCTCACAACCACTACACTCTGTCAGCTTTTCAAACTCCTCTGAGCAGTGTTTCTAGCAAAATGTGCATTAAATACACATTTCCATTCTTTTTTCTTTTCTAGAGACATCAGAACACTGCTGTACAATGCATTGCTGGAGATCCCTCCTGCTGTATGGATACCAGGCAGCACCACTGCAGGCTGTCTGGGATGTTTGTGAGAGGACCAAGCTCCCAGTTCCCCAAAGTGAGGAAAAACAATAATTTGCTGATTGCTGTCTCTGGATTCACCCACAGATAGGAAGTGTTGAAGGCAGATCTTAAGGTTTTGCTTCAGGTAGTTAGAAAAGGAGAAAAGAGCTATAAAAGGCTGCATGGACACTGAAAACTCTTGGAAGAGAAAATATTTTTCTTTTTTTTTTCTTATTTTTTCTTTTTTTTTTTTTCTTTTTTTTTTGGTGCTATGGCAGACATGGACAGAGGGCATGGGGAATGCAGAGCTGAGAGAAATGCTTATTGGAGGAAACTGGGTATCTGGAATTGATTTCCTTGTGAATGCAGCATGCCTGTGAGATGCTCTTGTTTAGAAACTGAGTCCAGGTAACTTTTTCCAGAGAGTAGAACACAAGGAGTTTGGTTGCAAGAGCTAATCCCCCACTCACTTGGGACTGAAGTAAGCTAGAGACTCTGACAGTCTACATGTCACAGACAATTTAGCCAGCTTGTAACCTGGCTAAATTGTCTGTGCTGGCACAGCTATTGTGCAATAACCCAAATCAGAAAAATTTAGTCAAGCATTGCAGTAGAATAGCTTTATGAAACATGTTCATAGAAACCTTAGGCTGCAGAGTGAAGGGAATCAAGATTTTGGGAAGTCTGAGACAGAATTTGGCCAAAGGCACACAAAAATACCAGCCAACAATGTCATACATCTCAAAACCCAAAGATGTTGCTAATACACATTGACGTTGTTGGCTCTTTTGGTACCTTGTGCTATTGCAGAATGGTGAGTTTGGCAGGGATCTCTAAAGCCCATCTGATCCAACCCCTCTGCTCAAGCAGGGCTGCCTAGAGCCAGGACTGCATCCAGATGACTTTTGAATATCTCCACAGAGAGAAATTTCACAATCCCCCTGGCCAACCTGTGGCAGTGTTTGGTCACTCTCAGAGCAGAAATAATGTTACTGATGTTCAGAGGGAACCTCCTTGTTTAGTTTGTGCCTGTTGCCTCTGGTCCTGTCACAAGGCCCCACTGCAGAGAGCCTGACTCTGTCCCCACTGGACCCTTCCATCAGTTATTTATACACATTGATAAGATCTCCTGAGCCTTTTCTTATCTAGGCTCAACAGTCCCAGCTCTCTCAGCTGTTCTCCACAGGGAGGATGCTCCAGTTCATCATCTCCATCGTCTTTGTGGCCCTTTGTTGGATTCTCTCTCATATGCCCATGCCTCTTTTCTACAGAGGAGCCCTGATGATCATTGCAGATCCCTTCCAACTCAAAATATTCTGTGATTCTGAGCTGGAATTGGACACAGCACGCCAGATGTGGCCTCACCAGTGCTCAGTAGAGAGGAAGGATCACATCCTTTGGCCTGCTGGCAATACTTTTTCTAATGCAATCCAGAATACCATTAGCCATTTTTACCCCCCACAAAGTTGTTGGCTGATGTCCAACTTCATGCCCATCAGGACCCCCAGACCCTTTTCTGCCAAGCTGCTCTCCAGCTGGGTAGCTCCCAACATACAGCTGTGCATGGGGTTGTTCCTTCCTAGGTGCAATAATTAGCGCTTGCCTTTGATGAACTTCATGAAATTGCTGTCAGCCCATTTCTCCATCTTGTCAAGGTCCCTTTGGATGGCAGCACTCTCCTGCAATGCATCACCCACACCTCCCAGTTTGGTGTCACCAGCAAGTTCACTGAGTATACGCTCTGCCTGTCATCCAGACCATTAATGAAGGTTGTTAAAGAGGACTGGACCCAGCAGTGACCCCTTGGGTATACTGCTAGTTACTGGAGTCCAACGAGATTTGGTGCCACTGGACACCAGCCTCTGGACTGGATGGGTAAATGGACTGAAAAATTCAAATGGCTGGGCCCATTCTTGGACACCTGAGGAATTTTATGGGAGACAGTGCTGAAGGCCTTACTGAAATCTACACAGACATTATCTACTACTTCCTAGTTGTCCACCAGCTCAGTAATTTCACAAGTTCATCACATTAATCAAGCATGACTTGCCCTTGTGAATCAATTTTGACTACCAATGACTTTTTTTGTCCTTTATGTGCTTGAATATGGTTTCCAGGATTAGCTGATATATGACGTTTTTCATGATAAATGTGAGGTCAACTGGCCTATAATTCCCTGACTCCTCTTTGAATATAGGAGTAATATTTCCTTTACTTGTCTTTCAGCACTTCTGCCGGTTGACATGATCAATCAAAGAAATATTAATGAAAATAAGGATGGCACTGAATCTTTAGTAAGCTGGGTCAAGTTCATCCTTTCATTTATACTTTTATACTGAATAGTGAGGCAGCACTGCTCTCTCTGGAAGATTTTAACACACACCTTATTTGTTAAAATGTGACATGTCTAGTGACAAGTGCATGGAATTGAGAGAAAGACAAGGTACAGTGATGGGCAGGTGGGAGAATCAAATCTGAGGCAGTCAAGTGTGCAAGCATCAGGAAGGTTGCTGAGACAAGTGAGCTGTCATGCCTGGTGCTCCTCCACTGATGCTTTGTGTTTCCCCATCACTGTTTTGATATCTGATCCAAAATCCTTCAGACTGAGGCCAAGTGCTGCACAGTATCTCAAACCAAGATGAGGTGGTGGGGGCTACTAGCATTACTGAAATACAATGAGAAATAAGACAGAAAATTGACTCTGAAGAATTAGTCAAGACAAAGGGAAATAAAAGTGCCTCCCAAAAATGTGTCATATATGACGTTTTTCAGAGGCAAACAAAAGATCTTTTCACCGCTGAGTCTTTTTTAATCTGTCATGTCAGATTAGAAAACACGATGGAGGCTTTTTCTGGCATTAAACAGTGCAATGCAAAATTTTGGTAGCTCTTTCAACTGCAGTACAGTATTAGATTTTTTTGCTTGTGTAGTCTGAAGGGGAAGATGAAATGGATGGTGGAATATCACATGGCTCTATGATGCTTGCAATTGCCCAGGTCTCTCTATCTTATCTTTTATGTCTGCTCAAACAAGGGAAGGGTGAATGGCTCTGGCACAATCTGAGGGTGAAGGAGACCAGGCATGTGCCCTCAGTTAACCAGAAAAAGGTAGAGTCTCAGGGGATGTTCTGGCTTTGGAACATCAGCCACTCCTTTTCCTGAAAGCAGCAGAGGGAGGTTTTGGGATCAGTTGGGGAATTCCACGATGGGGAGATGTAAAGGCACCAAACTCTTGTCAGACAATTTGCTCCCCACTTTGAGACTGACGTGCAGCTCCAAGCCAACCACTTCCTGTCAGAGGGGCTGCCTCCCCTCTTTCTTTTATGCCTGAACCTTGGATATTAAAGCTTCCCTGGGGCAGGGAAGTCCTTGTATAGGGGCACAGGATGCTCTGGGTGTTGGGGGGTCCAGTTTCTTTCTTAGAGAATTTTTTCCCATGAAAAGGAAAAAAATTCCCATTGCTAGGAAACTAATTATTGTATATTTATGGGTACTTAAGAAAGAACAAAAGAAGCAACTGAAGTAGGGAGAGGAGTGTGGCATCTGGCTACACTTTCTCTCGAGGGCTTTTCTCTTGGAGGGACAGAGAGACCAAGAGAACAGAGGCAGGTGGAACACAGGGGCTGGGCCAGCTGGGCTCTCGCTTTTTGGCACGGGAGGGGATGGTCAGGCTATCACTTACTGTGGGGAGAATTCACCGGCACCGCTGGAGCTCAGCCCTGAGGGAGCTCTCACCATCTGCTCGTGTGCCCCGGGAATCCCGAACCTCTCCTCTCCCCGCCCTGCTGGGAGCCGGGAGCCGCTGCCCTGTGCCCGTGGTGCCTTCAGTTTTGCTCTGGGTTTCTCCACTCTGTGTCCCGCAGCCCCTGCCTTGCTGGGACGTTTCTGCAGCTCCAGCTACCACCATCGATCTTCAGGTACACCTCATCCAGCACCCCGGGATTTCTGCTCATTCCTGCCGGCTGTGACAGTGACTGCACCAATGGGGAAAGTGCCAGCAGCTGAGAAGAACTGGGGCCCTGGTTCTGTTTGTTGTTAATGCCATGGTTATTGTTCTGTTTGCCTTGTTATACACACTAGTAAAGAACTGTTATTCCTATCCTCATATCTTTGCCTGAGAGCACCTTAATTTCAAAATTATACTTTGAGGGGAGGGGGTTTACATTCTTCATTCCAAGGGAGGCACTTGTTCTCCCTAGCAGACACTTGAATTCCAAACAAAGACACTGGGAAAGCCAGAACTGGAGCACAGTTTGGGTAATCCAACTTCCCAGTGCAGACAGAGGCCGAAGGAGCTTGTTTCCCATGCTGCTTGCAGGTTTAACTGGAGGTGAGCCATGGTGCTATGAAAATACCTTTATGGCAGATGACCAGAGATCTTTCTCTGTACCTTCTGTGAGGGGCTTCCAAGGAGGGAGTTTACTCACACTTTACATATAGCAGCCTTCCAGTACCTTAAGGAGGCCCACAAGAGAGATGGAGAGGGACTTTTCACAAGGGCATTGTCACAGGACAATGGGGAATGGCTTTAAACTGTCAGAGGGAGGATTTAGATAAGGTATTAGGAAGAAATTCTTTGCTGTGGGGATGGTGAGGTACTGAAACAAATTCTCCAGGAAAGTGGTGGATGTCCCATCCCTGGAAGTGCTCAAGGTCATGTTGGATGGGGCTTTGAGCACCGTGGTCTAGTGGGAGGTGACTTTTCCTATGGCAGGGAAGTTAAAATCAGATGGTCTTTACGGTCCCTTCCAACCCAACCCATTCTGTGGGACATGAATCTGTGACCTCCCTGCATGCTCCCCAAATGGGTCTGGGCACACCCAAGCTGCCATCTGCCACCCCACCAGGTAACTGATGTCCCTGAGCAGGGAGAAGAGACAAGGCCCTCGTCCAGGAGCCATGCCTGTTCCCCACTGAAGAAGCAGCCTCTGCAGCCCCTGATATTTGAGATCAGGGTCCCTGCTTGCAAGGCTTTTAAATCAAAGGCAGCCAATTGCAGGGAGGCAGGAAGGCCATTTCTGTCTTGATTACTGCAATAAAGGAAATCATGACGACTTTTCCAGCATGCTGAAAAACTCCAATATTCTGCAGGATAAATAGTCTAGTCTGACATTAGAGATGCTTGCTCATTGAGCAAATACAATATATTGAATACTTATTTTATTAATTATTCATTAACCAGTAGTGTTGCTGCCTCCTGAATTCAGGGATGTCAGTGAAGAGCCAGGTTACTGAATTAATCTTGGTGCTAATGTGCTTTCCCTGTAGTTTGCTGGTTTGTTATTTATTATCAGAAAGGCAAGTAATGAATATTACAGGCTGCACACTTAAGAGACTCATTGCTCTGGTCTACCACACATGAGAACATTTCCTCTTCACTAAAGTTATTAACATAAATGGTAATTTCACCATGGTCAGGTCTGAGGCTAAGCACTTGGTTTAATTCCTGCATATGGTCTGTGCAGTGCTTGTGAATCCCAGTGCACTGAAACAGGAGTATAATTCTTACCCAAATCTGCCTCTAAAAGATTGCTTGCAACTTTTCTGCACATATGCAAAAAAGGACACCATTCATCTCTAAGTGATCCTTTTGTTAACACCATGTCTTGGAGAAAACACCAAGAATTCCAACATTACATAATTGTACCAGGTGTAATGGTAAGGATACTTGGTTTCTTGATGCATTTATCCAAAAGACACTTAGTTCAATACAAAACAAACACAAACATTAAATCTTATTTACTCTTGTTCAGAGTGTCATCTCTGTTTACTCACATACAATAGCCTGCATGTTTCTGGATATAGATGGATGACCTTGCAAACAAGTCAGACTTAACTCCTCCAGCAGTTCTGCTTGTACTCACAGTAATAGCCATAGGGAACATATATAAGCATATATAAACACAATTTTAAAATCCTGACTCGTATCAGATTTTAATATGTTTGACTGTTTTACAAGGATTGCCTCTGTTAAATCTTCAGCACGTGTTGCTAAATAGGCCATAATACATTAAAATGGAGGGGAAATGCAAACTGTAACTTCTGAGAGAGGTTAAATATTTTGCTCAAAGAGCAATTTCTCCACTTTACAATCAGCAGACTATAAAGAGAAATTTATTCCTGCCACTCTGCTTTTATCTTGTACTCCCACTTGATTTGTTTCCTTTACAGAAATTACAAGGTCATCCAAGCTAAGCAACTGTTGTGCTTGTGATTAACTACCTACAATCAGGAGGTACAAAATATGAAGATTTATGGTTAGATTTTTAAGAGGTGGAAATCTATGAACTAGTTCTTAATGGAGCTGCCCTAAATTTGTCAGTATTAACCAGCAAAAGACAAATCCAACAAATAAACCACCTTTGTTTTTAAAGCCAGAATACAACATTTTGAAGCAGCTACTTCCTTGCTTGTGTTTGTTTCACCTGTTTTTATTAACACCATTCTTTTACTCAAAAGAGAGTACCACACAGACTCCACGTGGCCTCTTGTTTACTGGAGAAATAAGACTATTTCTATTACCAAAATCTGTTATTCTGTTACTGCCACAAACTTTATTTATATCACCATGAATTATTTTGCCCAGCAGAGAAATGTGGCTTTCTCTTATATAAAATCTGACAGTAGTTTGACAAGTAAAAGCAAAACTGCAATCAGTTTGGGGCAGAAAATGAACGATACCACACTCCACTGAAACTGCAAAGGAAATTAAGGTAGATTTAATATATTTGTCTCAGCTGTGTTGACAGCCTGAATTAGACCTCAAATACAGACTGTGTCAGGGGGCTGAAGAGTATGGGAAGCATCAAGAGGAAATTGTAACCCCATTACTGCATTTTGTCCCAACCTGCAGAGAAAGGATGGGAGAAACAGATGTTGCAATGACAGGGCAGTGTGACTGCTTCCAAGAGAGCAGAAATAGGAACAGTAACAAGACCCCAGGATAACAGATTTCTTTCTGGGCTGGTGACATTTCTGATTGAAATGAACTTTGGACATGATGAAAACACTTTCCATTTCATCAGTGGTCACACAGGTGCCTCTGGGGAGACCCTGCCCTCAAATGCCACTCCCTGCTGCCTACCATTAAAATCATCCCTCTCCTCAGAACAATGTTTCTCCTCCTTTATAGTAGCATAAATAAAATGTCTCTCTACGTTTGGAGCTCCATCCTCTAACATGGAGAGGCACATCTGCCCAAGGACAGACTGTATCTACTCTGCAAGGCTTTGCTTCCATAAATAACAAAACATCTGCTGGCCCTAGCTGAGCAAAAGTGATGGGGGCAGGGTTTCATCCCATCCCAAGGTGGAGCTGCAAAGGTTAAGGACTCTGTTCATCCCCCAAACCAGGGAGTGTGTAGAGGTGATGTGTTTCGTGGTGACACTGTCACATCCCCTTTCCCTTGATTGCTCCACTGACCTTTTGCCACAGCAAATTACTCGGACAAAGCAAACTTATGCTGTTAGCTATGAAATGCAAAACAACCATCAACTATCAAAACAATAGTAATAGCATCATGATGTTAGACATGCCTTTTTCTGTGATGAATGATGATGCTAGCCATGGAAATTCCTCATACAAAGAGGTAAGTGCAAACCGTGTTCAGAAATGAGGAACCCTGTCTTACTGGACGACAGATGTCTAAGGAGTTCTGGATATTGGGGTGATGTTTTGAAAGCACACAAACATTGCTGTCAATGAGAATTTGTCAACTAATGGAATGTTCCAAAGTTCATAGGCATGTATGTACTTTTTGAGACCACAACACACCTTAAATAAATAAACAAATAAATATGTGTGTGCATCTCTTCCAGTGGCTTGCCTGAGGTTGAAAAACTGGTGGAATACGCAGCTTTCTTGGAGTATTTTAACTACAAAGCCACCTTTCAGCAGAGCTCACCAGGACTTGATCATAGAGAAGAGGGCTTACAAAGGTCTTGAACATCCATCTCCCATCTGCACCCATGCACAGAACCCAGATAGCTTCTGCTCAGTGTGTATTCCCAGAGGTTGAGCCCAGATGTGTAATAGTTGTTCAGTTTCAGCTGCTCACCCATAAATAATCACCTGCTTTTCCTGCCTTCTTCCTGATGCTAGGGGCAATTTTGATAGCTCTCTTGCAGTTTCCACAAATGAATAGCTTCCTTGAGAAACTAAAGCTAAACTAAAAGGGAAAAAATGCCATTTTCCCTAGGTACCATTGCAGCTAAAACTGAGGCTCAGCCCATTGCAGCTTTTCTCTGTCACCCCCATTCATGCACCTAGTGCTGTCGCATCGTCCCCTCTAATCCAGGATTTAGATGAGCTTGTTTACCACAATCCCATTTTCCGTGTGATTTATCCCCAGCACCCTGCATGTGAAGAGGAGGCAAGCTTCACGCACATCCGCGCCTGCGTGCTGCCGTCAGGGATGAGCTCTTGCTTTAGGCACTTGCTTTTCTCTCATTAGTGGAAGCTAACAATAAGTGTGAGAATTGCAGACGTCAAACGTAATTAGGAAGAAATTATTTCACGTTATCCAACAAAATGAGGTCTTTGAATAAAGCCTAATCCTGCTGTCTGCCCATTCTTTTTATCCCTAAATGACTCGGAGATAGGGAGGGCACAAAATGCCCTCCACAGCACCGGATGGGGAGCAGCCACGAGGAGATTCAGCCATGCTCAAGGGGGTCATCATGATGCCATCCTCTGGCTGAATAAACCCTTCCCTAGTGGGACTGCAACGTTGCATAAAGAATTAACCATTTCAAAAAGCTGAATCTCTTCACAGCCAAGATTTTAGTAAATAAAAAAGATTGCTTTGAACTATTCAGTTCTCTCAGACCTTTGAAGGACCTGCTGTGCGTTTCAATGACTGTGCAAGCCTTGCGGACTGATCCTTCCTCAGTACTGGTAATATTTGTCACCTTCATGGTGATGCTGACAGTCTAATCCTCTTCCCAAACTGTCCAACTTTTCTACTCTTCTTTCTTCTTCTCTCTAGTATCTGACATAAACGAGTCCAAAAACCTTGCAGCAGCCTCATGACATTTAAAAAAATCAATGACAATTTTTTATACTTGTGGGAATTCACCAACTTCATTCTGTCACAGGATTTCTGTTTCTAAGCAGCATTTTTCAGCACAGCTGAGGAAGACATGGTATTGACCCGGGAATGTGTAGATTATCTTTTTAACAAAGGTAGTAGGTGACCACCATCTGTCAAACCTGCCATTCCATAAAGTTTTATGACTTCTCATGCTGCATTTCTCAGTCACAGACAACTTGGTACTATTTCCAAAACATCAATGGGACTATAAAAACACTTCTAGCAGGTGTGCATGTCCAAATCTCAAGTGTACTTATTTACAGCCATATGCACACAGACAGCATCTCTGTGATCTATTGCCTCATGATCCTTGCAATACACTATTTATATTGCTTCAGATCATGATTTTCTACTCGCTGGTGTAAGGACAGTATCCCATAAGGTATTGTAGTGAATAAATCTAAGGCTATACAAAAACCAATGCAGAACACTACTGTATATCTGGCAGAGGAACTTGCCTCTAATTCATTGCTTTAAAGCCAGTGGGATATATATATAAGTGACACACAGGATTCAGTGGAGCAATCAGAAGAGCATCTCTCAAAGTCAGGAAAGAGGCAATAGGTAGTTTGTCACTTTCTTCTTTATTTGTTTCTCATTTTACTAGTTAGCTAATGTGCAGAAGGCTGCTCCCTCCACCTCATTTCTCTTTGCTTTCACACTGGGCATGATAAATATGACCCCTACAACTAACAGCTTTTGGCAGTAGCATAGCACAAACTTGTACTGGATTGCAAAATCTTAGTGGGTTGCCCATGGCACCTTCCAGTGAAGGGTAGCAGTCCCTTGACAAGCACTACTGCCAGTGGACAGCTTTTATGTGTCTCCTCTGCCTCCAGACCTGCAGACAGTGGGTAGGAGTTGCTGATAAGTCAGACATTATGCTGACTAGAAATGATACTGTGAATATCAAGAAGTTCCCTTGACATTGATTAATAACAACATGATGATAGAGCACTGGATCACCTGACTTTTTGTGTTATTAGATCATCCAATTCCAGCAGGTGGGAGAAGCCAGGATGAAAACAATCAGGGAAAACAAATAAATACATTGTGTTCTTGAAAAGCAGTGGACTAAAATCTCATATTCAATACTCTTGTATCTAATTGCTAATGAGCACCTTCACCAGAGTTGGTGGGTTAAGACACTCAAAAATGAATGCTTGAATGCTTTAGAAAGCCTCCCTTGTAGGATGTGTGGCAGATCAGTCAGTCGGTCGGTCTAAACATACACATTGTTTCAGAGTATGGGGGAGACTTTGTGAAAGATACACAAGGAAACCAGATCTTCCCATTCCAAGAGAGTGCACTGTCTGGTGTTTCTGTAAAGGGCTCTTGTGTTTACTAAATATGTTGATGGAGGAGGTCCGTGTGGTCTCTTATGAGTCTTCCTGGCTGCTTCTCTAACGGGAATAAGCAGGGAACCTGTGCTTCCCAGCAGGTCCAACACAGCCAGTGAGACAGGCAGAAGAGAGATGTCTGTCTTTTCCCTCCCTCTCCCTGTTAACTTTCAGAGCGCTGTTTTTTCTCCTGTGTTCTCTTTTCTGTCTTACAGTCGCACATGCACACTGCTTGAGCAGCTGTGCAGGCACCAGAGGGATAAAATGAAGGAGGAGTTTGGGAGAAACTGAAGAAACAAAAAGAAAAAAAACCAAACAAAAAAACCACCGTATGCATTTAAAAGATTTACTTAGCACAGAAGGTTTGCATTTCAGAGTAGAAGATAATGGAATTGTAAAGGTTTTTAGCAGCCAAGAACATGGCCTCCAGCATCCATTTCCTATCCCCATGCCATATGTGGTTTTGAGCTGAAAGTTCTGCATCTTCTTTCACCATTTTTGCTCCTTGCTTCATAGGATATGTCACTTTTTAGAGTATTCTATTCTGGTTTAGTTAGGGGAGGAGGTCTTCTAATTATTGCTGTAATCAATTGCCATAATTGCTATGTAAGGCCTCTTCAGAAATGGTTTATGGTGCAGTGGCCTGTTCATGTGGCTGGAATTCATACGATGTGGAATCTCCCGCCTTTGCTAGGGCATATTTTGCCACCATGGGCAAGAAACTCCATTTTTGCTTGGGTCTGCATGTGCTGAGCCATGATACAGGACACAGACCAGGCAAGCACGACATCCATGTGAAGTGTTTCTGTGACAGGCACAAAGAATTGTCTCAAGGCTGAGAGAACACCGAGGTGTGTAGTGGGCCAGGTCCTGCTATAAGATACAGCCCCTGCAGCCTCATCCTTACAACTGGCCTGGTGTAAGTCAAGGCATTATTCTCCCAGCATGGGAAACTCTGAATTCTGTTCTGGATTCTCTCTTCCAGTTGGCTGATGTAACACTAAAGTCATAACAATTTTCTGGGAATAACAAGAGGTTCAGAGGTTCCAAACTACATTTAAACAAGATCTGAACAGACCTTTTTGAGCCAAACTGATTCCCAGTGCAACTCTAATGAGGCTGGAGGAACTGCACCTGGGATGATTTGGGTCCCACACAGTATGTCAATGGCCAATCTCAATATGCCTGGATAGAGGCATCTTTGAAAAAGACATTCTCTTTATAGTACTAAATTCTGATCTGCCAAATGTGGCAGCCAATGAGCTCTTCCAAACAAAATACTTTCAGGATTATGCATAAATACTGAAGCATCCTAATCAGCCTCTTGGTGAAAATTAATTGATCCATTATAGACAATAACTATATGCTGAAGTTTTTATTCTGCATTTTTTACTTCTGTAAGTAGCATATGTGATTTGATTGGCTGGATATTTTAAACCCTAGGGGACCATTGGTAGAGCAGTACAAATCCCTCTGAAATCCAAAATTGCCAGCTGCAATTATAGTCTAGCATCTAGCATCTTCTCTAAGGACTATAAATGCTTCAGTACTTTAATTTTGCTTGGCATTTGCATCACTGTGTGACAATTACCAAGCAACAGCAAAGGATGGATTCAGTAATAAAGTCTGGACAGTAAGGCAATACTGTCCAAATAGAAATATTCTCTCTATTTTAATTTAACATTCATCCATTTGTGCACATGGATATATCACATTTAGATAGAAAGCACTGGTAAGACAAGCACCTTTCCTTTTTGCTGCTGAAATGCCTATGGCCTCTTACATATTATATAGGAGCAAAATTGTTTGCTCCACATTTTTCTTGATTGTTTTCAACTACTCAATAGGATGAGAAACTAAGTTGTAAATACTAGTAATTAAAAGGTCAGACTGGCAACTATACCACTCCAGTTAAGGCTTGTGAAATTTTACCATTTTCAGTGATGTTACACTGATATAAAGCAGGAATGAAACAGCAGTTTCATTCAGCTCAGCTATTTTTTGAACACATATATACACAGTTTTAATAATTTTAAGTATTTGTGATCGCTCCTAAGTCCTAGCTATATTAGAAGACAAGATCAGGCAGAATAGCTCAATCTATTCAACTCAGATTAGCAGAGATACTATCGGAGAAATAAAAAACAACTTTATGACAGTATGGGACTTTGACAGGAAGGGTTTTGTGTATTGCCAAAAACAGTTTCCCCTGTTAAAAAGGCATATGCTGAAAAAATTTTTTTTAGTGAGGAAAAAAGAAGGTTTTGGAGAGGTGAAAAATAAAGTACTTATAATGAAAAAGACCTGGTGCACAGTGAGCTGTGCACAGAATCAATGTTTGTAAATGACACTGCTTTCCTTCATCAGCCATAGTTGGAAAACTTCAGAAAGACCTAAGTCATTTAGGCAAATGTGCAAATGGAAACAGTGGAAATGCTGTTCAATGTCATTGCAAGGTCAAGCAGTGAGATACGCTAAGAGACAAAAATTTAAATTCTTCACATGCTTCAAAATTAATCACATTAATTCACATGGTTCAAATTTAATCATATAAGCATTGGGACCTTGCTGTCCTGTGCTGTTCTTTGGGACCCAGAGCTCCATTGCAGCTACAGTCTAACAAGGTTGAAATAAAGCTGAATAAAGACTGAACTGAAAAATCACAGTACCAGCAACAGTGCAGCAACATCTTACATATCTTGGGCATGTTTGCTGAAGTCCTTCAATAATTGAATTGAAGAACTAGACAGGTTTTGGAATAGGCTGAGCATGATCCAGCACAAAATAATTCAAAGACAGGTTTGAAAGGTGTGGTTAGTTTATTCCAAAGGGGTGGTAATCAAGGCCATGAAAGAAAAGTAAACAAAATGCTGAAAGTGGTATTTAGGAGCTCCTATTCTTCCTGTCTCCACAACATGGTAGCAGTGTTTCCCCCTTATCCACCCACCTCCAACATAAAAAATGAAAACGTGCAAGAAAATTCCCAACAACTGGCTGGTCATCTCCTTGTGGTTTTCTCACTGGAGAGCAACTAAAAGCGTTCACCAACTCTGCATACCACCAAGCTGACAACGTAAGAGGATTAAATCGATTACAGAAATCATGGCATGCTCAGAGAAGGTTCTTAGACAGTTCTATCCGACCGCAGTTTACTAATTCTTGTCAGAAATCCTCCACCTTTAGTGGCCACCCCTTGCAATACAGAAAACAAGAACAGTTGGTGCGTAACACTGTTAAGAAGAAGAAAGGGTCTAGACAGGGTACATCTGTCCAACCTGACCCAATGAAGGCAAGTACTGAAGGACTTAACCTATTGTGTACCAGGAAAAGTCTCAGCTACTCACAGGAGATGCAGTCAGAAAGGAAGTTACACCTCTGACCTTGGTCCAAACCAGTAGCTTACAAAATGGCACCTGCAGCTACACTCCAAAATGTTATCAAAGCTGAACTTTTTCCAATTATGTGCCAAAAAGAACCAAATTCATGTAGCTCATGCTGATATTTATCTAAAGTTCCCATAGCATATGCCAGGAAAATGAAACAGGGAGTCATATGGGAAGCTTTACTGGACCAGAAATAATGCATAGAACCATTTCTTATCTCTTTATAGGTTTTCCTCTTGAACATTGTAACCAAACAGAACTCAAATGTTTAAAGACAAGGAAAAAAATACATCCCAGCACATATTTCCAAAAGCAAGAGTTAAAATAAATGTCTCTTACCTTGTTAGCTTTGTCCCAATCTGCTGCCTAAGTTCGAGCCTCTCTTCATCAGTCTGCATGGGGAGGATGTTCTTTTCCTCCAGCTCTCGCTTGGAAGGCCTGTTGCTTAGTTTGATTGCTAAAGAGTCCTTCCTGCAGAGTTTCCTTGCCAGAGGACCTGTGGGAGAGAGGAGAGGCTCTGCCAAAGGAGGTGTCATCATTTCACTACAGCACGCAGCTGGAAAAGAAGTACTAGCCAAGGGAGGATATGAGGGTCTCCTCTACACTGGTATGGACTATGGGAAAAGGGGTGTCATTAACTTCATGTGCCCAATTAACCTCAATTCGTATCATAATAAGGAAAAGCTGAAATTGGTAGGTATACAGGAAATAGAAATGAATATATTGCTCCATAGAAGGGAATGGAGAAGAAGGGCTTGTTTCAGAATTGCTAGTAGCATCTGTAGCTTTCTCTAGCACAGTATTTCCACATAATAGAATGAAAAATTCAATCTCAGAATCTGGACAGGCAGCAGAGCTACAGCATGTGAAAAGAGAGGGGTATCTGAATGTCTCCTGCCATGTTATATCAAAACATCCTAGCCAGCACTAGAAGAAATCAAAAGTCAATCAGAAGCAGCACAAATCTCTAAGCACATTAACTGACGCTTCCCAGGCAGTAACAGCAGCAAAGACACTAAAAATCAGTGGCCTTTTATAGCTCAAATTTGCTTTCTTAGGCTTGTGTCCAAAGTAGTTTGAGCAAGGAAGACAGACAGAGAGACACAAACACATGAGAGGTTTTGGCATTTGTCAGGAGAGTGTGAGATAGTGCAGTTCTGTTCTTTTTTCAGTGTAAGAGCAAACACTGCTTAATTTCACTTGCAGGGTAAGGTGAGGTTCTGAGGAGATGAAATATGCCTGCTTTAGAATCTTCTTTCAGTGTGTTTTAAAAGGAATGTTGTTTGATTGTACTGCTTCCAGTTTACAAAAGAAAAGAAAGGCAAGGGCCTGGAATCTCAATGTCTAGGGTGACAAGCCGTTGTCATACATAAAGTATTGTATCTTGTCTTCATGGGACAGTCCTACGATGCCACACTGAGGCAGGAATTGGGTTTCCTTACAGAGTCAGGAAGGCCACAGGTCCTTTCCCAGTCTGTAATTGTGATATGGCTATTGATTAATCTCTTCTTATCTGGGCCAAATCCTCTGATTGTGACCCCTTTCAAAGCATGTGCATTTATGATTCCAAAATGATTTAATATTGACTATATATAAAAGTTCTGATTCTCTATGTGTGGCATTTACTTCATCCTCCTGAAGTAACTATTGAGATGATCTTGACTTAAGCCAAAGGCAGGACTTCTCTTTACCACAGGCATTTGGGAAAGTGAATCCCGAAAAGCCAATTTTTAATTGAATAAATATAAGCCCAAACATGTCACTTGAATTTAGTCTGAGCATACCGAGACAGGAATTCACATATAACAGTGAAATCACTATAAATTAATACAGTTTGTTATTTTGAATTAGCATCCCCATGTTGTCAAGCCCTGAGAGATGCAAAAGCCACAGCCAAGAAAGAAAATACAGAAGTCTTGTGTTTTGTGTATTGCAAGTTCAGAGTAGAAATTAAATAAGTGAGAAAGGAAAAATGGAATGAGTCTTACTTGTAAATAATGTGTTATCTTCCTCTTCATCTTCCTCTTCTTCCTCTTCCTGCCTTGGATAGAGGCAGGAAGAATCTTCGTAGTCAGTTTCATGAGGCACATTTTCTTTATTGTCATCGCATTCGATCACAACAGTTGGCACTTGTCTCATGTCTGGAAGGCCCCCAGGTCCTGCTTTTGTAACGCTGTCACTTGTGTGTAAACCAGAGCTGTTGGGAAAGAAAAGCAAATAAATAAAGGAAACAGCTCAATGAAAGGCAGATTTGCTTCTCTCACTGTATATAGGAAAGTAGTGATCTTTCATCCCTTTTTGAGAAGAAATGAGAACAGAATGATTTTCAAGACCAGCAAGATATCTAATGGGTTTAAAATGAGTACTAAATAGATTTAGGGTACAACACTTATGAGGGAGAGGTAGGACAGCATGCAGGCAGAAATACTGTCAGCCAGGATGAAGGACCAAAGATCTGTGGCACATACGTAGTGACCAGCTACTCAGAGTGGTAAGCACACCTGCCTGGTGTCTGTGTGACCTTTCTGCTGGTGTGCAGGCACCAAGGAGGAAATGTCTCACCTGAGTGCAAAGGGTAGAGTAAGCCTGGGAGGAAGAAAGGATAGACTGTAGTGGATAATTGTAGAAAGGCAGAGGGGAAACTAGTGGCTTGCACCAGTGATGAGTGATTTGAGGGGATGAAAAGCGCACAACTCTTTGACGTGTAGGGGAGTGAGCACGTGAAAAAACTGGGCTTGGAGAAAAGACACTTTGGGAGCAGGTGAGAGTAACCAGAGAAGTAGCTAAAACTTGGGAGGTTTGTTTGCTAAAGGCACAGTTATATACTGGGAGGTGGCCATGAAGATGTCCCTTGTCCTGCCCCAGCTCTTTATCCAGCCAGGTGCTGAAGATGAATCAGAATTGGCACTAACATCATATTTCTTTTGTCACAGGTATGATTGATTATTTTCTGCATTTTATGAGATTAAGACCTCTGGTGAGGACTGCTACTATCTAGCCCTGTTTATGTGTTGAATTCAAAGCCCTTTACCAAATAACATATCAAGTAGGGAAATGGGAACATGAGGAGATGAAGATCAAAGTCAAACAAAAAGTGAAAGGAAAAGTCAGGAAGAGAACCATGTTTTCCAACCAATTCTTATCTAAATAGCTCATGTTGCTTTTCCAGTATGAAATCAGAATGAGAGACTGGCAGGCAAAAATGGTGGCAGCTCAGGGTTATTTGTGAGACAGCAGAAACTGCCCTCTCTCTGAAGTCCTGGCTGATGCAACAACTCTATGAAAAATGGGAAACACTTTCTTGTTGGACACCCTCTCTATGTCAAACTTCTGTTCTACTTTCCAGAAGAACATAGGTGTGAAAGCAAGTGTGCTGGCCAAGTTGACCTTGAGGCACACAAATTTGGATCTGACAAGTATTGAGTACCCTCAATTCCCTTGAATATTTTAGCCTGAAAACCAGAGGTGTTCTGCATCTTGAATAAAATGTATTCTTCTCCTTAAAAGATTTTCTGTACAAATCTACTGAATCTACTGTCTTCAACTTGGAACGTTTTGCTTTCTTCTAACCCAAAAGTTAGAATGGACTCTTAAATGGCTGCCAGACAATGTTCCAGAGAGGCTTTAAAAAATGTAATTCTAGGAATATAATGCTACTCCAAATATGCTGAGGGATTAAAGAGAAGAAAAGGCTTCAGATCCTGTGAACAAACCATACCATGCTGTTATCATCATCCTCAGCTTCAAAGAAATAATTTTGTTAATTCCAACATGTATTATTGCAGACCAACCAACAATGAGATGCAGAGCTTTACTAGATGCCTTGAAGAGAGAAACTCGATTTTCTTAGTGGTAGCCCATGCTTTGTATCACAAAGTAAAAGAGATTCATGAAGAACTGGCTTGCAAATTTCTGTATTGGACTTCAATGAGTTTGACACAAAGAACTTTTTTCTCCCAGATGCAGTTTTAGAATTCATCAGCTGAATTCTCATAATGACACATCAACACACTACAATCTTAAAAAAACTTTGAACTAACTTAATTTATTGAAATGCTTTCAGAATTTTTATCTTATGAACTTCACTAAATCTGTGTTCTCTGTAAGCTAATTTTTAAGTAAGCCTTTTAAAGAAGAAAAAGAAAGGGAGGAAACTCAAAAGTCTGGAAACATATTTCTGAGAAAAACTATAATATTGTGTAATTCTGTTAACATTGCTAAAAAAATACCCCAAACCTTCCAACCTTCCTGTGCAACCACAGGACAATTCAGTTAATTTTTTAAACAATCCATACATAGAGAGTAAGTACAAATTCACTAAGCCCCTTCTGAAATACAAATGAAGGGAGCAAGAAATAGTTCAGCCTCCAGGACTATTTGGTGCGTCCCTGTTTTGTGAAGGATGGATGTAGCTTACGGATGCATCCTTATGGGTGTGTCCATAGGGTAGGAGATACCAAAGTGATCCATCAATTTAGGCTATGGAGCAGATATAGGACGGCAACAAGATTTACAAGTTACCACAGAGGATTTTTATTTGAACTAGTGATCTAGAAATAGACAGCTTCTCATCTCATTGTAAATTTTCTGAATCATCCACTTTCTTGATAATACTACTTTCTATTTTAAGCCTCTCATTTTTCCTAGTGTTTTGTGTTGTTCTTGATTAAAATCAGCCCTTTCCACAGCAATTTGACTAAGTCAGCTGTCTAAGCAAAGCGCTTATGAAATACATGCAGTACTGCAGTATACTTAAAAAAGACAAATCAAGGTCATTGGATATGTCCATTGTGTACAAATGACTCAGTTATTAGCAAAACTCCCACACGGTCAGGTGGTCTGCACCACAAAATTTTCTAGTACTATTTACCAAAAAGCACACTATGGTTTCAAAAAGCCCATTTTAAACCAGTTTGGTGTTTTGCAACAAAACCAGAGAAAAAATCTACAGTTAAGCAAGTACTTGTTTCAATTAGATCTTAACACACGGATTTGAACAATTCATGGCTCCCTAGTACAAGAACTGGCGATTACTGCTGCATCATCTTTACATGACCAAAATGGCAAAAAAGTTACACCACTATAGCTTACAATGTTTCTAGTGAGAAAATACTTCAATGAAAAATCACAATTTAAGCATATGAGTGACTCATGATATAGACAAAATTAAAAAAAAAGAAAAATGTTAAATACTTCCTGAAAAATCTAGTGGGAAAAAACTGCACACTCCTTGTCTGTCATGCCAGGCCCTTTGATTTTGGAATAAAGGGTTACATTTTTATCAGACTGTTTTCAGATCCACAGTACATTTTTCTGTACTTACTAGTTAAAACAAAAAATCGGAAAAAACTTCAAACAACTGTATATACATTTCTACTACAGGAATGTGTGTGAGAAAGGGAGAGAGAAGGCAGAGCTATAAATAATAAGTGTTTCTATCCTTAGGCAATGCTAAAGTTTAGACAAGATGCAATTCTCTTGACAAGTTTTATGGAAGATAAATGTTTTCTGACTCAAATATGTTTCATAAGATTTACAAGACACTGGTGGTAATGTCTAATGCATTTCATTTCATAAATCTACAGTCTGAAGCTGAGCTGGGTGTCCCAGAGGAACTGGTCTCACACACAGTCTTTTTGGACACAGTGATTTTTCACTGCTCTGCCACAGTGGCAATTCTAGCCTGGAGTGAGATATTGCCACTTAACAGCTCTTTAGTACCTACACTGAACAAACTCAGGCCTGGATTCATGTGTGCCCACTCCTGTACATGAGCCCACAGAGTAAATGAAATTAACTGCCACCTTTCCAGGCAGGCTGAGAATCATACAGGCAAGGCAGAAAATCAGGCTGTTTCAGATCAAGAAACTGCCTCACTAAGTCAAAATTAGAGGCACATTTTGGTGTCACAAGAGAGTTTCTAAAGCTTCTTTAGCCACTGTTTGTAATGCACAGCTTTGGGGCATGGCCTTTCTTCTCAAATTCATTTCAGTCAGGAGAATGAAATCTGTGAATTTTGGTGGCAGGGCTTACCAGATTTTCATCAACTCCAAAAATGCATTCTGAAATTGTAAAAAATACTGTCCAAATCTAGAGTTTTACTTATGCTTGACAAACACCCTTTGGGCAGAAGGGGAAAGTCATTTGCAGAGGACACAAATTAGCAACAGAGGTTGCAGAAAAAAGGTTACATGGAAATTACACATTTCTCTGTTCCAACTTAATCTACCATAAAACTGGTAATTTATCAGGGAAAATAGAGGCAAACTGGCAGCACAAATGACATGTCATAATAGTCATACTATGACAAGGGGCAGATTGCCCTTTGGAGAATAGGTTATGAATAGATATTATGAGTACCAGAAAATGTTTGCAATCAAAAGCATTTAAGTGCACAAATGAACTTAATGTTCTATAATGTCTGTAATAAAATTGAATAAAAAAAATCCAGGAATTAACTGTCATTTTAAGTCATAAGAACAACTGGGACTTGAGTAGCTATTACATGCTTTTAATGTACCTTAAGACATTAACGTATTAATATGCACTAGATCTAGGTGAGGCAGTTGCATGCAATCACTCCTGCAGAGGGGAAAATGGAGATAGAGACACTCAGTAACTTTCTCAAGGTCAAAGACAGAAAAATCTGGCTTCTAGGTCTGTACAGAGGGAAAGCTCATTTTTCTCTGGCAAGCCTGTGGCTCATTGGCAAAGCAGTAATTTCAACCGTCAGTCTTCAGATGTTGTTAGACTATCTGAATTCCAGAGATCTTATCTGTGTAAGCAAAAAATTCAGATTGCTAGAAGAAGGGAAGGTTTTAGCCTTTCATTTGCTGTTCATGTCCACACTCAGAGACTTGGAGAACAAGAGAGTTGTGAGGTCTAAGAAAAGTTTACTGGACAAAACGTGGATTTGATACAAACTGATTCAGCAAATATCATTAGAGCTTAAATGACCTTGAGGAGCTTCCACTGCACCAGGACAAAAGAAACTAAATACAAGGAAGGAAAGGAAAAATTCCAGAAGGAAAAGAAAAAATTCAGAGATGAAATCTGATCTGTACTTGTCTATATGATCATCTCTTATTAAAATCAAAACACTATTCTAAATAATCACCTAAATTACCAGACTTGGCAGCATTATTACTTCAGCACCATGAAAATTATTCTGTAAAGTTGTAGAAAACTTTTGAAACAATGTCTGAGATAGATGGAAAAACCCCTTAGTATTCACCAGAAACAACGTCAGAGATTTATCAGGCTCTCTCATCTCCTCAGGATTATTGACCCAACAGTAGTGTCCCAGTACTTTGTTAACTGGGAAGGAACAGCAAAGTGCAGGATGTCACTCCATATCCTATGCATGCTCCATGTGTGACCACACTATCAAATTCCAAAGGAAAGAGATCTAGGATCTTTCCAGTTTTAACAGGCCCTCAAGAGTTTTGGGCTAAAGTGTGCAATGACAAATGCTGCAATATAATTTCTCTGGGGTTTAATGCATATTTTTACAATAAGAGAAAGTAAGTACTGTCAAAAATAGTAGAAAACAGTGGCATTTGGTGCAAATAACTGTCTCCCAAGTTAAATAAATATATTTAAAAAATCTGCACAAATCTTCACACAAACTTGGCAAATTTATCTAGATCACAATGTGGCTTGAAAAAAAGCAAATGAAGAATTTAACAGCAAGATCAGCTCCACAGAACTGTAAATGTTTTGAAATACTTCTACCTCTATATAATACAAAAATAACAATTGCTGTTGCAGAAGAAATGATCATGACCTATTTCTCCCTTGTGAATGCAAAAGTTATTGATTTGTTTTGACAAGGAGCACAAAGTACTCAATACATTAATCCATGATTTAACTAACAGTTAACATAAAAAAGGCTATGAAAAACCTGTCCGCAATATCATGAACTAGGATTCATATTTATTTTAAATGTGAAATATCAGTGCCGCAACCTTTTTTTATTTTCTTCTTATTAATTGCAAAGGGAAGCAATTGCTTCACACTGGGACATGATTGCTTGCTTATTCAGTTTTAACAAGCAGCAGAGCTTCAGCTTCAAATTAATAGTTAAACCCAAACAGCATCACCATCTTTAAATCAGTTAAATGCAGTTGTAGACATAAACATGATGGATGATAGAAGCTGGAGTGTTCATTGCTGCGGGCCAACAGATGCCACGATGAAGTCATACTCCGAGAGATGTCACTGGGCTCAGGATAACAAAGGGCCCTCTGCACACAGTGTGAGCCAGACTCTAAGGCATCCAACCTAAGCTGGGGATGGCACGGGCAGTGCAGCCCCAAAGGAGCCTCTGGCATACAACAGCTACACTCTGTGCCTAGGGCATTGAGTTCTGGGGAGGTGCAGAGGCACCATAACAGCCATTCTGGCAATGTGAGAGGTAAATGTGTGGGTATGGCAGTGGGGGACAACGTGGATGCTCTTTCTATCCTATCTCTACTAATGGGAATAAGAATCTTCTTCGTAGCCCTAGTAGTTTTTCCCCAGCTGAGAATTCCCCCATGGTGGAGAAACATTAGCCCCATGATGTAATCACAGATGTGCCACTAAAATAAGCTGGCAGTGCAAGACAGCCTCTGGTCTCCTGACTCTTTTTCAGGCAGTAAGGAGAAACTGAATCACTAATCCAGTTGTTTCCAACTATGGAATATAATGAAGGTAGTGTTATCAGACAGAAATACTGGGGTAAATCATTAGGCATTTTATCTGTTAGACCAAATATTTTACCTTCCTGTATAACAGGATGATCTGATGCTCCTAGAACAAGCTGGCTACAAAGCTTGGTACTAAATAAAACATGTAATTTTTCAGACTATCTTCCCTGTTCTGGGACTTTCTCAGTTTTCCTCTGCAAGGTGACATAAATTTTCCAAAGCTTGCTGATGTTGCAGTCTATGAGGGCAGCTTGCATTTATACCACATGCTTCACTTACTCAGACTACTTGGAGAAGCACTCAGAGATACTCATAAGTGACAATAACAAAAAACACCCCCAAGGTGGGTAAGGCATTTCTGATCAAATGTGCTGCCTCTTGCCAGATGCAAATGGCTAAAAAAGTAGCTGCTGTGGAATGAGTTAAATACTCCTTTTAAGATCAAACATACAATTTAATTTAAATTCATTTAAATAAATTAAATACTGTATTAAAACCCTTCTAAATGACTCGTAGGAAGTCCACATAGATTGCTTTGAGCTAACTGGTAATACTAATCAGATGCCCTGCTGGAGTGGCATGTTGTATTCTAATTGCTTTTTCATGAATCTTCCTCTCCTTGCATATAGAAATCCTCCACACAACTGGAGCTCTGCAGTTCTGCCTCAGCAGTACATACTGCAAGCCAGGCATGTCCTATTAAAATCTTCTCCATTGACTGTATTATCTACTTCCTTGAACAGGACAAGGAAGTTCAGGAAATTTGTTCTTTGTTTCCTTTCTGCCACAAACTTGTCAAACAAGCCCGGAAAGGCTCTTCCTATGCCTCTGTTTCTCCAGAAATGACTCAGCCCTGAAGCTGTTAGACTCCAGAGGAGACACTTCATACAAGTCCTGTGACTGTAACTCAAGCGATGGCATCGATGCTGAGGTTAGCAGGGAGCAGTGAACCCTGATATGGAAATTTAAAAGTTGACCCATTACCTTTCTAGCCTGTGCATGGTCATGGCTAGAGTCTTGTTCAGTTCCTCGATCATCCGGCACCCTGAAGGGTGAATGGGCAATGTGCTGGACCCAGAAGGAAGGTGCTGGCTGTGGCTGCCGTACTGGAGCTGGTGCTGGTGAGCTGCTAACTGGGATGGCAGGACAGTGTGATGCTGCTGGGTCAAAGGCTGCTGGGAGCTCTTCTGCGTGGAATAGGATGAGAGAGAGAGGTCTGGCCCCCCTAAAGGAGGCCCAAAAATCATGACTTTCTTTGGAGGTAGTGGAGGTGACAGTTTAACTGGCATACAAGGCAGTTTCACAGGAGCGCCAGGATCTAAAAGAAAGAAAGAGAGCGCTGGTGTTAATTTTCATGTCAGTGAGACAGAGATAAGAGTATCTGCCTGGGTGAGCAGGTACAGAGGTTGCTACTCAACGTGGGAGCGTGCTCACCTTCCCTGTTGTGACAGACAACTCCTATTGTATGCTCAGCATGGTCTCCAGAAAAAACACTGTTGTTTTGCAGCACTCCCGAGTCCCACAAAAAAGATCCCAGGGCTGTGCATGCCCCTTAATAAACACATTAAGCAATACTTAACAAGGCTTGTGGCACACTTTAAAGCCTTAATCCTTCAAAATAGCCCTGTGAGGTAGACAACTTCTTCCACTCAACAGGCATGAAAATAGGGGGAGAGCAATTAGGATGAGAGCAATTCAGTGTCTGAAGCTACACAATGACTCACCACCATCACTGCCAGAGCAAAAGCTCAGGGATTCCTGATCCATCTCACCCACTGCAGCGCAATTATTACAAGTCACACTTCTTACAGCTTTGTAATGTGCAAAACATCTGGTGTAAAAAATTATATTACAGGGCAAAAGAGAAAAGAGATAAGGTTGGAATACTAAACAGGACAGGTTTGGAAAAATGGAGGGTATGTGAGGGAAAGAGTTAAAGGGCACTAGATTGTTAGGACTAATGTATTCTTTTACAGAAATGGCAGGCATTTTTCTCTGGACTCAAGCACTGAATTTTACCTTTTTAACTTAAAATGTTAAAATGTTCACTGAAACCCATAGTTGGTCAGCCAGGCAAAGACTTCCCCAACTTCAATGAGAAATCAGTGAGAGGTCCACAAGCAAACCTCTCTTCCAGAACTCAACTGCAGAATGGAGATTTTTTGAGTTGCACTGTGAAATATTTTCAGAAGGGAAAAGAAGTCACATGAGGGCTAGCAGTTGCCAAGATGGATGGGGGAAATGGTCACAACACATGCTAAGAGTGAAAGAGAGAGAAAATATATACACTGTGAACAGCAACTCTGAGTTTGTCTCTAGAAGGAAGGCTAGGCCCTTTCCAGCCTGGAATACAGCACATATTTGTAGCAATGTAGCTCTGTGGGTGAGGCTTGCATGACCTTTGGTCTCTTACTGCTTCTGTCCATTCCTCTTGCTAAAATGGTAAGGGAATTGCAGGCCCAGAATCTTCTTTTGACCTGAAGAAGCTTCAGAGTTAGATCCTGCTCTCCAAAGATCATCACTATTCTGAGTGCTTTCAGATGCTTATAGTTCCTTTCCAGATGTTTCTTTTTAGTTTAAACTATCCTTTCCCCCGTTCCCTTCATTCTTTCCTTCTTCCTGGACTGTTCTGGGTATTGCCTGTTCTTCTATCCATATCTAATAACCAGGATACACAAGGTTGGTATCAGGACTAGCAAGCAGTAACGCTTCTTGAACATGGTTATAGATTAGAGCAAAAAAAGACCATGAGCCAAGTTTGGATATGTCTCTTGAGTTATTTTAGTGCTAGTCACACAGCATCCACTTGGTATTAGTGGTTTTGCTACGCTAGGAACAACACACTGACAGTGTAAGCCTTCCCCCTCTCCAGAGTATTTACAGGCTAACAACATAAAGGGGTCCAAGGGAGTGCAAAGATGAAATACTGTGTAACAGTTTTGGCTGGGGTAAAGTTAATTTTCTTCACAGTATCTGGTATGGGGCTGTTTTGGATTTGTGCTGAACAAAGTTTGAATTTATAATATAGAGATGTTTTTATTATTGCTGAGCAGGGCTTGCACACAATCAAGGCCTTTTCTGCTTTCTGAACTGCACTGTTGAGGAAACCCGCAATGCATGGAAAGCTGGGAGGACACACAGTCAGGACAGGTGATGCCAAATGACCAAAGGGATATTCCAGACCATATGGCAGCAGGGTCAGCATGTAAAGTTGGGGAAAAGAAGGAGGAAGGGGGGATGTTTGGAGTGATGGTGCTTGTCTTCCCAAGTAGCCATTACATGTGATGGGGCCCTGTCCTCCTGGAGATGGCTGAACACCTGCCTGCCATGGGAAGCAGTGAATTAATTCCTGGTTTTGCTTTGCTGGTGTGCATGGCTTTTGCTTTCCCTATTGTCCTTAACTCATTCATTTTCTCACTTTTACCCTTCTGATACTCTCCCCAGTCCCACTGGTGGGGGAGTGAGTGAGTGGCTGAGTGGGGATTGCTGCTAGCTGGGATTACACCGTGATGTAGAAGCATGGAGAAAAAGTGGCCTTTCAACATTGCAACGTGGAAGAGCTATATAAAGAGTAGAATATAAGTCTTTTGCCTTTCAATGTAATATTAAATCCACTTAAAATGTTGTCTCTTGCAGGCAAAAATCTTCTCATGGCTCTATCAAGGCCAAGATTTAACTCACGGGTTCACCAAAGCAGCAAAAGAAAAAAAACAAAACCCTACATTCAGGATTTTCTGTTCAAGAACACAAACATCTTCAGGTCCTTGCTCTTCTTACAAACATGCTATTTGCATACATTTCCTCTGTGTATTCTGCATAAAAGAACACACTCTTCAATAAAAGGTAAATAAGGAAAGAGTAAAGAGAAAATTGTATAGAGCCCTGAGAATAAAGCTCCTGTGGGATTTGTAGTAATAAAGGTGTTTTTTTTCACACATTTATGCTTCAGGCACTTTTACTTCTAGAGCTTGTCCTGAATTGCAAAGACTACACTGAGATCTGCACTTCCATTTTGACAAATACAGGTTGGTTTAAGATCCTTTTCTGCAGTGTGTCAGTTAAAGTCTTCATTTGACAGTGCCTGTGCCTGGATGCTCCATCACTCTGTGGCAGCCATCCTTAATGGTGAATTCAAAGAGATCCCAACTGCAAGCATCTCTTGATTTTAACAAAAGAATAAATGGAAGTATCAGCTGGGTTTTCTGCCTTTTGTGATCGTGAAGATCAGAGCAATATTTTTTTTTATGTTGGAAGTGAGCATGACATGTCAAATAGCTCAGGTATAAAGCAAACAGGAATCCTTCCTTCTTTCTTCTAAATATGGCAAAAATTTCTTTTCTCATGCAAGTATTCATGCAGTAGAGTCATGGCAGCAGCACTGCAGCTCTGGAATTGCACAGGAGAACCAATCCAGCTGAAGTAGCCACATATTCATTCCATCATGAATCAGACATGCACTCTCTGCTTTGGAATCTGCACAACAAGGGTATGGACCTTCAGTTTCCACTTAAATTTAAACAAATGCTTCACATCAACATGTTTTCAATAGTACTAGTGCTGGGTGACTGTGTCACACTCAGGTTTTTGAGCTTATCTAAATATGGTCCTAATACCAAAACATACTCTTGGAGATGGACTAGAAGAATTAAGTCTACTTGTCTGCCCTTCACCTTCAAGAGAATTCTACTTTGTTTAAATAAGATAGTTGAAAGGAGAATGACTACAATGGGAAGAGAGTTCAATCAATTTGCTGGGAAATGTAACTGTGTATCTCCACTGACACCAGTAATGGAGACCTTGGTACTGCAAGTTTGAATGTGTGGTCTGATCAGTGACTATGCTGAACAAGTGGGGCCTTGCCCAAATCCATGGGCTCCTGGCACGCTGCTGGAAACTGTGCTACCATCATCTACACTAAAGGGCAGAATGACTTCTCCCTGCATAAGAGTGAGGTGACCGAGTTTTACAGTTCTTTCCTCTGTTTGTTTTAATTTCACAATGTACATGATTTATGAACCAGGGCTAGTAACAATTATTGTCTCCGGAATGGAATATACATGAGACATGGGCATCTGTAGATGAATAAGAAGCTGTACAGGAGAAATAAGAACAAGGAATCTATGATAAGTGTCTTCTCAGCAAAACATTATCAGAGTCTTAAATTATTGCACAAAGCACTTGTAACTGAAAAGAAGTAAACTGTGTGAAGCCAGGTGTGCAATCTAATTAATCTCTTCTGGCTGAGGTTTTTCATGCTCAAGAGAATAATGAGCAATTTTGCAAGATGTTGGTTCCCAGTGGGGTTGTGACCACTCAGCATCGTGTAACAACTTGTATGCTAGAATTGATGAAAAAGATGTTCAGACAACTTCCCCACTCTTGATGACAATCAATTACTTAAAAGACAGTTGTGGATGCCACAATATTTGCTACACATCAGGCCTTTGACAAGCAGGCCATCTCTACCTTTTCCCTACAGATAATTTTACTAACATCTATAGTTACTGTATTTCTTTTGAGGTTTTCATGAGATAGATACATGTTTATTTGCTGCACAGGTTTGCTACTATATGGTTCTTCTGAAGTGTTAGTGGTACACTGGAGCTGTGCACCAGGTACAGCAAGTCTGGTGCTTCTTAGTCACTGAACATGGCTGGAGAATTGGTCAGCACACATTGAAGATACAGCTGCTGCAGATGGGGTGCTAGGAACTTCTGGATGTACGGCAGCAATGGTTAATGCAGGAGGGGTTGTAGAAAGGCTCATTAAAATCTTCAAATTCTGCCCCAGCTCAACCACTGCATGGAGAAAGAAGACATGCCCGGGGACACTGGGCTTGTGGCAGACCTGGCTGTGTTTGCTATGCTGCCAATGGCAGAAATGCTCTTTCTTGACTCCTTGCCAAACGTGAGCCAGTGTTGTACCCTGACAGCAAGGAAGGACAACACTCCTGAGTGGTATAAGAAGAAACACAGAATCAAAGGATTCTTCTCTGATTGAAGGATCCCCTTCTATTCACCAGTCCTTAGACTGGTATCCAGACTACTGTGCAAGTTTAATATCCACCAGGAAAGATATAAAGAAAACAGAATGAGTTGAGCACAGGGTCACTGCAGTGGCTGAGGGCTAGAGCACCTGAGGTACTGAGGTGTGTTCAGCTTGGAGCAGACAGCTTGTGGGGGGAACACTTAAGAGCAGCCTCCCAGTACCCACAAGGCAGGTGGATACTGGTACCTACTCTTCAGTGGTGTGTGGTGGGAGGAGCAAAGACAGTGGACAAAAGTGAAACAAAAGAGGTTCAAGGATTGTAAGGAAAGTGTCTTCCCTGCCATGAGAAGAGGCAGTTAGTGGAGCAGGTTTATCTGGAAAAATTGTACAGCTGGCATCCTCTGAAGTTTTCAAGACCCAGCTGGTCAAAGGACTGAGGAACTGGTATGATCCCATACTTGGCTCTGCTTTGAGCAGGAGATTGGATTGAGGTTCTTCCTCACCTGAATGACCTTATACTGTGATCTTTGCTGAATTATATACAACTACAAGTAATACAGCTTGCAATAAAGTTGATGAGATAATCTTTAAATTCCTTCTAAGTAATTAATTCTGTAAAATAATGTGCAAAAAACTCCCAAAAACCAACAAAAATTGCAAAAAGCAGTGTAGCCAATTGAGGGAGCTCCATGGCGGGGGGGATGTGCCTCATATTGCTGGCACCATTTGGACAAGTAGCTCTTGCTTTTTCAGGTCTTCTCTCCTGTAATCACTTGTGCCTAAATGGTGCGTTTTTGAGCAGATTGATAAAGACAAGTCAAAAACTGTTCTCAAAGACTTGTCATGCATCTCCTGCTGACTACAGCAAGATCTGCAGCCATGTCTTCAGGAGAAGATTTGAGACAGAAATTCTTTGCTGTTCTTCTGTATCACATAAGCATCCAAGATACAGGTTGAATTTGGAGAATAAAAGCAAGGCATGATTAGCCCTAAAGGTTGAAAAGTATAGCTCTGCATGAATTCCTGTGCAGGGCCTTGAAGAGGGTTTCAAAGATGAGAAGATTTCCTGATGCCTGTATGTGAAAGGTACTCCTCTTCAGGAAGCAGCACAGAGAGGAATTATAAAGTAAGAAACTGCATCAGGGTCCAGTTTCTATGAGGACTCAGTGAAGGAGAACTGCTTTTGCTCTGCTGCTTCTCCCCCTTGACACACAGTGAGAAAACTGTCCATTGTCTCCATGTGAATGTAGCCTCTCTCCATGAATGTGGCCCACCAGAGCCGGCAGCTGGAGGTAAAACCAGCTTCTGGATTATGTCTTGGGCTCATCTACAGAGGAGTCTTCTGATACATATATGACTACTGCATTATATAATACTGCAGAGCATTTATTGGACAAATTGTAGTTGCAGCAGGACCCCAGGCATTCATGTTCTCAAACCTCATTCTTGTCTCGTCTACATTGTCAGAAACCACTTTTGAGGACTTTTAAGATTTTCTACTCGGTTAAATGTTTGCCTCTAATCATAAATTAGTTCTGACTCTACACAGACATAACTAGAAAGCATAACATCAGAACTAAAAATGTGCTATGTGTCTCTTCAAATCTTGAATGAAGAAAGCAAAAGAATCCAAAAAGCTTAAATGGAATAGATAAGTGGCCAGATACAACCAAAGTTACACCCTATTCTAATATTATGCTAAGTTTTGGCTCAAACAGACAGACTCAGGTGCTCCCGAGATCACATCTCAGTGGCACGTATTTTGTTCTCTGGTGTTTTAGAAGCTTTATGGGTTACTGGTGATTCAGTTGGAAAACATCTAATTAATTTCAAAAAACATTACCTATGCTGGTGAAAATTAACAGCTTAATGAATCAAGATCAAAGGGAACTTTACAACACTTGGGTCTATCAAACCAGACATGCCTAGTCTTCCTGTTGCTTGGCCATTAAAGATTTTATGATAAGCTGGGGACTTGAATGCCAGCACCCCAATTAAATTTGGCCCCAGATGATTATTTTCAGTGAAGGAAGCTAGAAGTGTCCTAAATGCCTGGGTTCTGCATGTGAATATCAGACAAACAAAACAACAAAAGAAATTCTATCTTGTGAACATTTTCTAATACTAATCAGTCTAATGCTAATCATGTTTGAAAACCAGTAGAAGGCTCACCAGGAGGTGACTGACCAACAGGACATGCAGAGCAGTGAAACAACAGTATCAAAACAGTTAAGGCTCATGTTTTTCTCCTAGAGTTGCCTGTCTTCCAGGGCTAAGTGTCACAGCACTTCCACACCCAGTGCTGTGACAGGGGCGATCCCTGTGGAGGCAGCACCATCAAGATCATAGGAAATGGTGTGAGGAAAAGCATGGAGCATCTTCTGCAGCAGTGTTGGCACCACTCCAAGTGGCTGCCCTGCAGTCTGCCCTTGGCTCTGGCCTTGTTTCTATACAGTCCCACCCCTAAAGACCCCCAGCCTTAAGAAGAAGCATGCCAAGGCTGTGTGATTTATATTTGCTAGAGGCAATTCTCTCTTCCTTTCACCTTCAAAATGGATTTTTTTATTTCTTTTCCTTCTCCACAAAATTAAATGTGTTCTTATGTGTTTATTTAGGCCTGCTGTTTTATGTGCATTTCTTATCAACTGAAAGGCCAATCTTTGTCTTGGCACAGGTGGATAGATATTTGAAATGGTTCAAAATGCTTTCAGAGGAAAAGAATGTTTCTTTCCATTTCTAAAACCTGTAATAAATTCTTTGTCAAGCCCTGCAAGTCAGTCTGCAAAACTTTTTGAAGAACTTCGGAATATTTTCACAGTAAGAGGTAGTCCGACTTTTTTCCCCTCAATGTTTGTATTTAAAATATATATTTTTTTGCCTCTGTCTGTAGTTATTTTTTAATATGTTTATATAAAACATGTTTCTATTAAATAGATACACTTACGTATACACACACACATACACACACACACATATATATATGTAAGTAGAAGTTGAGTTGCTTCTGCATTTCAACATATGTACCTGAACCCTTCATAGGAACACATTTCCTCTCAGTCTCTTAAACAGAGCTACCAGACCATTAAACCTCTGTCACTCTCCCCTAGCTATGGCTTGTATGTCTTAATTTGTCATTCAACCATTTCAAAAATTCTTGAGTAGAAAAATGTGTATGCAGCAAGAAATGAAAAGTTTTCATTTTGAATGCCAGAATTCAGATTTTGCTTGTTTTCTCACTCACAAGCTGAGGATGTCTCTGGAGTAATTAAAAAAAGAATAGCATTAATTCTGCTTCTTACTGAGGAGAATGCTTCATTAGGATTGATTGCTCATTTCCAAAGATTGTACGTGGCTAATATAATTACCACTGGAGAACACAAAGCACTGAGCAACACGTATCTCCTTTGGACTACCAAAGTAAATGGACCCTTAAGAACATGCTGAATACTTTTATTTATAAGGAATGTATAAACAAGGGTTTCAGTTCCAGCAGGAATACTGTCCATTAAATTATGGCTCTATGATTACATTTGAATCCCTTTCCTTTACCCTGAAGGTTCTGTACATGCATGTACAAGAGTCTATCTATACACATACAAGACTTTATATAGGACTAGATGCGATATCACTGATGGCCACCACAAAGTAAGTCACAGTTCTGTTTCACTTTCATTGGAAAGTCATCACCATCAAGCAACTCACTTATGCTGATAACTTGAGCCTGATTCTACTTCACACAAAATGTGCAGCTGCAGAAAAAAACAAAATTACTCCAGAAGCCCTCATCCTCTGATTCTTCTATTATCTCTTACAAAAGAATGGCTTATGAATCAAGGACATTTAGCACCTGAATTTTTTTCCTATGCTATTCCTATATTTTTATTTCTTCCATGTTGGCCTCATTTCTGAGCAACTTCTTATAATTGGAACAGAGTTTTATGGGAGATCATAGGAAGCTGGTTTGGTCCTTAGGTGAAGCCATGAATACTGCTACCTGGTCTTGCAGGCTGCAGGACTGCCCATTCAGTTTATAGCAAAAGGCTAAATATTAACCATTATGTGCAGATTTTGGCAGGTAAGAAAGTAAAGAGGTTTCACATAAAATGTACAAAACTATACAGGACAAAGAAGTGTGGTAATCCAAACAGAAACATGAAGAGACTACGTAGAGATGAGAGAAAACCAGAACATGTTCTTTCCTAATGAGCTGTTTCCTGATATAGATCTTAAACCTGAATAAAACGGCTATTAACTGTCTGGAAAAAAAATCTCTAACATATAAATGCGAGCATTTCTCATATCAGTTCTGAAAATATCAGGGCAGGTTTAACACAAGATCAGCCCAGGGGGAAGACTGGTAGCTTCCCCAGAACAAAGATGAACCACACCTCATATTCAACTCAGGATTTTGAGGTGCTGCCTCCTGTGCAGCAGCTGCAATTATAAGCAGACTGTTCAAAAGGTGCAGGCAAGCGTTTAGGGAATCTATTTTGGTCTGCATAAATATAGCCATCCTTTGCTTCAGCGCTCAAAATGAGAGACTGGGAGAAAACACACCCATCCTCCTTTCACATCCACCTAGAACTTTGAATCCCAAAGAAGTTGGACACTTGTGAAAACATGTGGAACACAAGACAGATCCTCTGTTATTTACTGTTACTGCCTTCCTTGCAGTGAAATCTAAACTGCAGCATAAAGCTCAGGACATCAAAATCCTGGTCACTGGGAATTGGAACTGGACTCACCAGTGGCAGGGGAGTAGTCAGAGCAGGGGTGGAAAGGGGGAACAGTTTGGCAGACAATGAGTAAGCACTGAGGCAAAATGGCAAAAAGTCATAGGACAGAATTACCTGTGTAAGGATCAGGGGACAAGTAAAAGACAAACATGTGGAAAGATGGAGGGAACGTGGAGGGGGACCTGCCCATATGGCAGCTGAGGGGACAAACAACAAGCAGCAAAGGGAAAAATCAAAACTCTCCCTTTCCCCTCAACTCTCCTGCTTTTCCTCATTAAGGGCATTTGAAGATATCCTAGTATTTTTCTGATACTTCCTTTCCCATCAAAGCACATCCTGCAATTTCAGTGGTGATAGTAAGTCTTGATGAATAAGAGTGAGGAGGGTTAGGAAATGCCACAGCGGTCTTAGGCAATTAGAGCTGAGAGGGGAAGTGCCCCCAGAGCAACCTTGATGAAGGTGCAGTCTGAAGATTTCACAATCCCTGCCCTTGGTACAGCACTTACATCACCAGCACACACAACAAGTGCAAACAGCGTTACAGAAAGAGGAAGAACATTGAGAACCTTGCTACAAAGGCAGCTTTTCCTATAAGGGAAACGGTGGGGCTGAGGGTCCAGGAATACCTACTTACCATTTAAGTGGCTGGCAATCCTGGCAATAGGTTTAGGAGGCAGGGCAGGGGGCTGTTTGAGGAGGGGCAACTGTTTCACTGGGGTGTCCTCATGGTCTCCAGGGAAAGCGGCAGATTTTTTGGGGGGAAGTAGCAGGACTGGCTTAGCTGTAGGATCTTGGGACAGGAGGACGCCGGGTTCATTGGATGTGGGGCTCTCTTCAGACACTGGAGGACACAACCACATCATAGACGCAACAACGTTACGAGCAAAGCAGCAGCAGATACAGCCGAAGTCAGACAAGAAAAGCAGCACAGCAATGCAGATTAGGAATGACTCAGATTTCACTCAAACATCGTATAACGCAGAAAGGAGAAAAGGAAAGAAAGAAAGTAAAAGAGAAAGAGCAACACACATCTACACAACAGCCTGATTTCCCATTACTTCTGACAGAAGCCAGTTTCCTCCATGTCAGGCTGGGATGTACTCCCACATCTGGAACACAAATCAAGCTTTATAATGTCACTCTAACATTGGGCCATCACTACAGCTTGCCTAGGACCAGATATGTTAGCAGGTGTCTGTAAACTTACCCTGTTAAAAGTAAAAAGCAACTCATGGAGCCTACTCTCTTTTGAAAAGGGTCCACAGCTGTGCAAGGTCATGGATGACAACTTCTACCACCCACTTTTCCTCACTTGACCTTTGTCCACAACTCTCAGCAGCACAACATGATGCAGAAAGAGGAGCTAACCTAGAAGCAGAGCATTGCTGTCTGTCTGCACAGGCTGGGGAAGAAGAGCAGCCAGCCTGACCCAGAGTAGGGCAGCTGGCTGTGTTAGTTACTGGCAGATGTAGGTGTGAATGTCACACAGCACCACGTGGCAGGTAGAGGGCACAACGTTGTACCCCAGGGTCCAAACTGTTGCAAGCTCTCTGCTCTAGAGCTCATTGGCACATCTGAGATGTAGAAGGAGAGCTGGAAACCTACTTTTACATGTCTACAAAGTGCAGGGGTTTTGCCTTACTCCAAGAGAGGTTACTTGCACAGAAGTAGAGGTTAGTTCTAAGTAATCATGTCAGTCAAAATTTCTCGTGGAGCATTCAATGACAATCTCTATGCTGTCAACTCCTTCTACACCAGAAGACCTTCATTTTGACACGGATTTTTCAGGGCTAAACACCAAATGTTAAAAGTCAAAAACTTGTTTCAAACAACTTAGAGTATCTACACTCTAACATAAACAAGATGTTACCTGTCCCATCCATGATCTCTGTGGTTGGGAGCACCTCATACGAGCAAGGTTCCACAGATGCTGGGACTGAGTCCAGTTCTGCTAGGGCTGGCAGGGACACCTGGCTGGAGCTCAGCCCAGAGCCCAGAGGCTGTCCATTCTCCAAAGCTCCTTCTTCATTTGGTATGGAAAGTTCCCCATCTGTTCATAGTCAGAGGAAAGAAGAATAACAAAAAAAGAGACATAAATAAGATGCAGACAGAATTTTAAATGAAATCTATCTTCATTGGATTGTTTTCAAATGAAGAACCTGGACTGACAGCTTCTATGTACACATGCACTGGGTTTACATGGAAAGGTTTTGATAGCAAGGGGGCTATAGGGGTGACTTTTGTGAGAAGCTGCCAGAAGTTTCTCCCATGTCTGATGAAACCAGTTCCAACCTGGACTCACCCTCACCGCTGGCCAAGGCTGAGCCCATCAGTGATGGTGGTAGCACCTCTGGGGTAACATATAATTTGTCAAATATCTGTATTGATCTTTTGCTCTACCCTGGAATGGTCATTATGAACCGTGGTCCAAGTTAGTTGATTCCTGACCATCCTTGACCCACGCGGACATGCAGTCCCATACAATGCCAAAAAAATCTGTTTTCCCTCTCTCTGTTGAATCTGGGAAGTCAGGAATGATAGTAGGCTGGAACTAAAGAATATTAATACATACTGTATATAATATTTTAATATTAATAGTAAGAATTATAATCTTTCCCTACACCAACATTTATGCTATAAGGGACATAAGCAAAACCACTTTTTGCTTATGTCCCTATTTTACATACAAATAACCACATTTTATGTAAGGAAGAGAATAATTTTTATAGTTGCCTGATGTAAGGTCTTGATACTGGGATATATCAGATTCCATTTAGAAAGCCTGTTTTTATAGTTACTAATAATATCTCCCCTATCTGAGAAAAATTTCTGTGACAGCAGCTGGCATTTTCTTTCCTATCAAACACCACTTCACATCAGAAATAATAAAGAGCAGAAGAAAGGATTCAGATTATTCTCTATAGTGTCAACCTGCATGATTTTTATCTCCGAACTTGTTAAGCACAGCACTCTGGTACCTGGAGGCAATGACTATATGGACATCACAATTAGAGTTTTATAAAGCAAAGTGTTCAACCCCTATGGTTACAAATGGAAGCCTGAAAATATAACTGAAATGTGACCTGTAAAACTAAAAACCAGCAGGCAAATGCTTGGAACTTGATTTTACTAAGCATCTAAATCACTTTTAAAAATAAAACTCAAGATTTCAGAATATGGTTTTTAGATTTTTGGGCACCACTGATTAGCCATATGATGGCTCAATGCACTGGGTGGAGATGTACATCAGTCAAATGAGTGCACATTTTCCCCTCACAGGGCTAAGATGTACAAACCGCTTTGGAAAACAATACTGAAAAGAGAAAAAAATTAAGTCTTATTTTGGTGCTAGTATAAAGTAGTCAACAAGTCTGAAAATACATTAGCTGATAACTATTCAGAATTATGTTTCAGCCATTTAAAGCTTTTCTACAGCAAGCAGAGATGGTCTCCTGTTTATTTTAGAATTATTATAAATACCAAGGTCTTGACTTTCTTGGTTTTGTCGGAGGCTTTTTGGAGACCCAGAGAGCTATTATGGTAATGCAGTCACATCATACTAGACTGAAACCTGACCCATGATTTTGAGAGATCAACTGAGTTGGCTAAAAGGTGGCAACATGAATTAAAGCTAAAGGCTTTGGCCAAGTGTTTGCAGCACAGCCTCCTTTCTAACTGCTGGGGCTATCCAATACAAAGCTGTTTACTTCCCTAGGCAGTAAAAATCAAAAAACAATTCAGCCAGTATTTAAGTTGAACATTTTTTGACTTAGTTGTTTGGGTAGAAATGCTGTGTATTCTGTGCTGGCTCTGTCTCCCTTTTATAAAGACACACACATTTTCATGTGTTTGGGATAAGGACTGATGTTCTCTCAGTTACCTGGTTTCATGAAAGAGGGTAACTATTTCTTATGCAGAGCATCTGCTTCTTGAATGAAAGGCTGTGACAGTGACCAGCAATATATTCATTAACTCAATGCATCAATTCAGACTAAATTTGACTGTAACTATGAGAAAAGTAGGTATGACAAACCCAGTAACATTTACTTTTTCGAGGGATGACTACATATTTTTCACGAAGTGAGATGCCTACTGAAATATGCTGAGCATCCTGAAATTCTGCTGTTTTAAGTATTCCATGTGCTTCTCAAGGTGTATTAGCATGGTTTAAAAAACAGCATTTGAATGACCCATGAAGACTTATGATAGCAAAAAAAGTAAAATGTTAGATAAAATTTTGGCTTTTACCTTTTGTCATCATACTAACGCATTCTGTATTGACAGCATAACCTTTTTTTAATCTTACATCTGAATGTCTTTAATCCTGATTAAGAGTCTAAAGCTTGTCCTTGGATTTGAATGAAATTGCCAGACGTGGCACAGAATCATGACTGAAATATACACCCTAAATCAGGTATTGCTTAAAGAAGAGCTACATGGGGAGGTGCTCAAGTATAGCAAACAGATCAAAGATGTGGAAAAAATAGTTTGTAGAGGAAAGAGTATCTTAGTGTGAATTAACCTTGCATCAGGGATATGCTTGACAACCAGATACAAAAGGCAAATTACTTATTTTCAAAGTATTAAAGCTATTCTGGTTGGCTGACATA
This sequence comes from Thryothorus ludovicianus, assembly GCA_013397245.1. Lineage (NCBI taxonomy): Eukaryota > Metazoa > Chordata > Aves > Passeriformes > Certhiidae > Thryothorus > Thryothorus ludovicianus. The sequence goes on from VZTB01018095.1 coordinate 44,963, forward strand.
CAAGTAAAAAGAATCCTGGTAATGCAATTATTACATATACATGGATGAACTGATCTGTCTTCAAGAACTGGCTATGAGTTTAAAGTTAATTTTGCACAGTGACAACATATGTAATCTATTGTTCTCAGACTTGATAAATCCTTTGCTGTTTTCAGAGTCTGGTGCTATTTAGTGGAGAACGACTTCCCCTAAGCCCATGAGCTTTAATAACCTCATCTGAGTGTGAAACTGGACGGGTCCATGAGGGGGTAGCTTGACCTCTGCAGCAAGAGAGCACACGAAGGCTGCTCTTCTCTTACTCAGGAGACTCTGCACACCTGAAGTCGCTGAAGAAACAGAACCTCAGAGGAAACTCTCTCATGCACAGGACTCTACCCAGACACTTCGATTCAGCATGTGAAAACAAGAGCATGGGACGAAGGCCCAGAGATACATAGATGATGTGTTAAAACCTGTGGCTCCTAACCATGGTTTGTACTCCTGAACACACCTGCAATTTCCACTCTCAGGTGCTTCTAAAACATTGCCTGGTGTGAAGCAGCCCACAGTGCATCACACTGACTGACACAAACCAGTCCTGTTATGTTCCCCCTGTTGTAGATCTGCCTACCCTCTTACTGTGCCTTTTACTCTGAATATCTTGGACTATGCAACTTTTTGCATATCTGAAAAGTGCCACGCTCATGCATTCCTTCTACAGAAGAATGGCTACGGAAGGCAAAATGGACAGTATGAAATCCTGGGTTCATTTTTGGATTTGGTTGTTTCCTTCAGTACTTGTCTGCTCCCAAGTAAGAAAGAGCAAGAAATTCTTGATGGCAAAGACCAGGAAAGGCACAGTAAAATTCATTGTCATTCTCTGCCATTACACCACGGGTGAGGAATGGAAAATCAAGTCTTCTTGCATGTGGTCAAGAGCTGCCCCTGGAACTGTTTCCTAGCCTTGGTGGCTATCTTAGCACAGTAACTGGGATCCTTCACAACTTCAGTCCCTAAGCAGATCCCTGATTTTGTGGAATCCCATGGAGTTTGAGACAGGCTGCTTCTGGAGCAGTTCAAAACTTTTCAATTTCAATGCAGCACAACTGGCTCTCCAGTGGCTGCTGCACCTTCCTCCTTGCTGCATTACCACAGCCACTTCTTCAAGTTTGTCCTCACATACTGTCACAAAATCTGCTTTAGTGCATGAGCACAACATGTCCAAATCCTGTCAGGACTTAGCTTACCTGAAATTTAAGTCTAAATCCATCATTTTAATTAGACAGAGCATATTAAAATACAAGAATAAAAAAGATGAAGACTGCTCACGATTCCTTGAAAAACCATTGCACCATTGCCTTTAGAGTAAGTGATTGGTACATGCTCATATTCAGAAGTTTCTCACTCCAGGCAATCTCATCTACATTCAGAAAGAAGAAGAGGTACCAAAAAACTACAAGCAGATTTAGTTCTTTGACCAGCAGCATGAAACAGTGGGCAATTCTAATGACAGGTGTTTTTGGGATAGTTACACCTTCATGTGAAAATCAAGGTCCGTACCTATGTGTAGGAGCAATGTTGTAGCAAAAATATGTGTACTTCTAAATGTTGAGGTATGTTCTGTGATGCAGCTGGAAGAGGTATTTTTAACCTCTCAGCACTATCTGCCCACAAACTATTACAACAGCAGGAGCTTCATCATACTTCTTCAACTTACAATTTCACAAAAGTACACAGTATTGGAAAAAATTATAACCTTTGCCTACATTTTCAGAATACTCAAGTCACAGAGCCCTGGAAATGGAAGATAACAACTGATTCTGTCATGAGTTTGGCCCTTAGCAAGGAAAGAGCTGTCTGCAGTTCAGTCAGGAGCAGCTTCACGTGACTAATTTAAGTATGGGGGTCACTGAAATGATAACAGCATTTCTTGTTTTCCAAATAGAGCAGCTGGACTGCAGTGACTTTCCTTTTTACTGTGACTTACTGCACTCTGACAATTTTCACCTGCTAGGTGACACAAAGTCCTCTGAAAAGCCAGCAAGTCCTGAAGCAAACAGGTCAGAGCATCACTTTAAACAGCGGGCGAACAAATAAGCTAATTATGCTTTTCTTCAACTTAGAAGATATGACAAAACCAACACTAAGCACAAGGCAAAAATTTTTCTTCTTGGGTCAGTCTGTCTGCATGTTTTCCATTGATCGGTATGGGTTTTTAAAGAAAGAAAAAGCCAAAATTACTCACAGGCCTACTTTGCCCACCACTTAGGAAAGGGAGACAAACAGATTTACACTGTCTGTGCAAGGTGCTACCACAATCAAATAAAGCATTCTGCTAGGAAATGCTAAAGGTCTGTTGTTTTCTTGAAGGATTAGAGATTACCTAACAGGAATTACAAAGAAAATGCTACTTCCACTTAAGGTTCTCAATGAAATATATCCTTTATTAGAATTACTCTCAGAATATTGCACCACTGAAGGAAATAATGTTTTCATTCCACACATCTTGCCTTGTTCGTATCCTTGTATCCTTGTAGCTGTTTGAGTACTGCTGCTATTCTTGTGTATTACCACTTTCTTGTCTGCCCTACCTCTTTCTTTTCACATCAGCTTTGAAAAGGTGAAAAATTACTATAAGGAGGAATTAATTTCTTTCTTTCAAATACCTCCAGACAACTTAGAATTTGCATCACAGGATGACACAGAAATTTACAAACTACATCATTATTTGATCAATAGAAAAAACTGTCTTGCTTTGGTAGCAATACAAGGGGAATCTCCCCAGGTTTCAACATGGAAGGCAGAGTCAGACTTCACAGAAAAGATTTTCCCTGGGGAGGCCTTTAGCTTTATGTAGGGGTGGTTCAGAGGGTGCCTACATGTGGGATGTGAGGCAGAGATGAAGGAGGGCACTCCTGGGACAGAGGTGTGACTGAAGGCTGCCATCTGAGCTGGATGAGGCACTGATCACCTGGTGTGACAGCCTGGACCATTGGCTGTGGGCCTGATCTGATTCACACTAAAAAACGTGCATGACACAAAGCAGTGAGAAGAGCAAACCTCTTGACTGGAGTTGTTTTCACTCTGGAGTTGCATCTAGGATGATTTATAAGCCAACAGATCATAGTGAGAGCATGCTAAACACAACTGGTAGAAACTGTAAAATTTAATGATAAGCACATTTCTGCTGTTGTTTGTATTTAACTTAAAAAAATTAGCAGTCGGGGTTAGTAAATTCTTAAATTCCTAATAAGTAAGGGTAAAAAGCAGGTAGCAGATTTAAATGCTCCTAAATTTATGAAGTAGGCTATACTTCTAAGAGCTGTGAAAGTTTCTAACTCCTATTGATTTTTATCAGATTTTGTATGGCTATTGTCAAAAACTTTTAGACTTCAAATTAATGAGGCTTTAAAGCATATGCATAAGTTCTATTGTGATTAAGAAGTAACTTGATTATGTCTTTATATAATTCATTGAATTAACTGCCTTAGTTATTGACAAGGGAAACAGCAAAACAAATAAAAGACACACTCAAAGACTGACATACATGTAACAGATGTCAACTATGTATTGTGTTACCAGTGTAAAACAATGGCATTTTGCATAAACAAGACATTATAAACTCAACAAATTAATTATCCTGAACAAGGAATTATCTCTTCTGAGCTATTTCAAGGGAAAGTACATTGTTCTATGCTCCTCAGGATCCAAAACCTTTAAATGCTTCCTTTTTCCACAACAGTTAATCCCAAAGTGACTCAACCAGACAATGACAACACACAGAGGCATGAACCCGCTACATTTCTCCATAATCCAGATGCTTTGCTCTTTTACAGTCAGTGACTACTGCCTATTGCTGTGATTTTTATTTCTATTGCTTTACATTTCTGATTAGTTTTCATTTTTATTTTAACTATCACATGTATCCAACGGCGAAGTCAAGGAAAGTGTTTAGAGATCCTATTTCGCACAGTCTTGCAAATCAGAACTCTCTATTCCCAGTTCCTAGTGTCACAATTATGTAATGTCTGGCCATAAAACTATATGGGATGTCCATTTACTCTTGTGAAAAGAAGAACACTTACCTTTATCAAAAATTTCTTTCAGCACTCCTCGTTTTATAAGCTCCTCTCTGCTTTGTCTCATTGACATTTTTCTTTCCAAAGCTGTAAGCAAAGGATAAGGGTCAATATAAATAGAAAAGAAGGGAAATTATTGTTTTAAATGGCTCTTTCAAAGGCATTGAAAAAAATGCTCTTTCTCCTCTTCAAGTCAGTGGCAGTTTTGCATCTTGAAATAAAGGCTACAGGTAGTCCAGAGGATCTGTCTGCTACTGTAGGGTGGCTGTTATTGACAGAAATGGTGGTAGACTGACTGATTTGAGGGCATGTCTGCACACTCATTGCTTGATCTTGACACATAAGCCAAAAATTTCTGATTCCTGTGGCGAATTACAGACAGCAAAGGGAGTCAAAGGGAGTAAAAGCTGCATCCTGCAGAAGCTGGAGAAGGAAAGTTAAGAAAGAAGGCAACACAAAGACTCAAACCAAGGAAAGATGTGGCCACAGACTGCATCCAGGCTGTGGAAAAGAATGAAACCCAAGGCTTCTTTGCCACTTGTTCCAGTGAGGGCAGATCAAGGTGTTTGGGACAGTGCAAAAAATGAACTGTTAAATTGAGCTGTTTAATTGAGCTTTCTCTTCCCTGGAAAGGTGTTTCCCCCTAAAGAGATGTAAAGGAGGGGAACTCCAAGAGAGCCACTGCAATTTACACCAGATCTGAACAGCTGTATTGTTCTGTATTGGCTGCTTGGAGACTGTGGTCACTGATGCAGCAAAACAACAGATAGCAAATACATGTTTCTTTAGTGCAGTAGTAATTAAAGCAATGTCCAATTAACCAAAATGTCACAAAGGGCATGCACGCAGGCAAAGAGCTGCAAGCCAGCAAGCTGGGGGCTCAAGAAGTGATGTGAAGGAGTGGCTGTGACTGAACATGCTCTGTGAGAAACAAGCCTGTGTCTGCCAAAAAAGAGGCACAGTCAAGGGCAAATGGCTCCTGCCATATGTTCCTCTATCAGACACAGCACTGATGCACGCATGCACAAATGAACTGGGACTTAGCATCCTCAGCCTGCTCAAGGCAGATTTAAAGCAAAAGAGGCCTGGAAACCCTCTCTCCTCCCCTGAAAAAAGGAGGGGACAACCTTTCTTGGTCCTGCTGTGTGTTGACTGTTCTCACAGGGACACATATATTCGGTGAACTAGCTATGCTTATAACAGCACACTGTGCTCATTGCAACTTATTTGCTGTCAGATACTTAGGGCTCAGTATGAAAAAGGACAGCTCTGCTTCACTCTTCTCCATAGGATAAATACAGGCTTCCCTGTTTTTAAAATCCGTTTTGAATGCACATTCTTCAGGACAAAGATGACCAACACGTACAGTCAGAAGCTAGTTAAAAACCCAGGTCTCCCCAGGGAGAGACACGCTCTCTGAACTTCAGCGTGGATCAGAATAAAAGGCAGGCCCCTTTGCTTTAGCACAAGACCCCATATCCATTAACCAGCCACATGGTGCAGTTTAATTTTGGAGGTTGTTAACGTAACAGCCACAGCATTTTCCAGATTGTCTTAAACTCCTTTGAAGAAGCACTTTAGGCACCTCAAGTGACTTGCAATGAAACACTGATTTCTAAGTTTCTAACATGCTTTTGAAAAGAAAGGCCCAATGATAAAACTCTGGAGCCACACTGCAGACTGGTCCCCAAGCTTCCTTTTCCCTGTGCTGAAAGGGTTTTGTTCTGGTACAGCATTTAAAGCTGTTTCCTCTTCCTCCTTAAGAACAGCTGCTCTCAGCCCTTCCAAGAAAAGCCAGAACAAGCTGCAGCTAATTCCTGAGCCTTCTCCCACCAATGAAATAGTTACAATTCTGACTGAGTTTAAAGAGCAATTTGGTGGCACCCAGCACCTTTTCCAATAGGTCTCAAAAAGTGTAATTTTCTGTTAGAATAAGCAGCAAACTGAACTTGCTCTTCAGTGGGAAACCAAGCTGGGTGAATCAGCAGCAAAGCAGCAGTTTCTGCATACAGACAGCAGCACTGCCCACAGAACAAAGACACAGGCAAATTCTACTCCTGTACTTGGCCACAGATAGCTAGGTAACAGATTCACATTTTGCACACAAATTCACTGGCATCCATCTGGGTGCCCTGTCCCACCCTCCTTCTCAGTCAAGAGCTGGTTATACAAGGTAGCAGCATTAGGATTGACTTCATGGCTAGGGGGTCCCACCACATCATCACAGTACTGGTAAGAAACACAGTAATTTTGCAGATTGGAGTTAAGGCTTTTGGGGAAACAGGTCTAAAAAGGGCTTTTAGGACATTTAGAAGAAGTGCAGGACTCTTCCAAACCAGTTGCTGAGGAAGATCCTCCAGTAATGCGCAAGACTTCTCAAAGCAGTGGTCTATTTTTGCAGTCACAGAATTTCAAAGATAGAATATATATATTTGGAAGACTGTATACACATACATAGATTTCTCAAATACTCCCTATTGTAATCTGCATGTGTTCAAGATGGAAAAAATCACAACCCTCAAGCTGAAGCTCAGACAAAACCAATTTTTCAGATTCTAAATCCTTTCTAAGTAGGTACAGGACTTATAGTATTAATTATTTTCCTACTAAGCCAGTTTAATTAATAAGATATTTAGAGGAAGGGCATGCTGGGCTAAGAGCAGCACTGAACGATAACAGATGTTATACTAAAACTATGGAACATGCTGCCTTTCTTCAATACAAATCTTCCTCCCAAACAAGTATCGTACATTTAAGTGCATAACCTGCTATGCTACTGCTGATCAGATGGGAAAAAATTATAAGCATTTAGATACAGAACTTATTAGGATCTAACACCCTGAACAATGAAACGCTTTACTTGGTCTGGATTTCTCTGACTAAGATTTCCAGTTCTTTTATGAAGGATTTTCTTTTAAAGCAGAAAGTTAGTACAAAATAAATTCATTCACTTTCTACTGAGAAGGAATCCATTCACAGCAGAGGATAAATATAAACCTTTGAACTAATCCTTGATTCATGAGAACCATGTAAATTCTGTGATGGGAAAAAATGAACTATAATTAATATTTAAGAAAAGATGTACTACTTCATTAGTGATTTTCCTTGGTGATTAACCTCATTTTTTTTCATTTGTACAACGTTCCAGGAGATTAGAAATAAGCATTAAGCCCTCTTTATGGTATCTACTTATGCCAGAAACTAGTAACTGTAACAAATTCATCCACTCTACAAGAAACTCTCAGTTACTAGTTTGTAGAAATGTGTATTTTATGGTAGAAGTGTACAGATTTTGCCAGAGTGCTCTGCAGTACACTGCTTCTTTCATGCTTTGATGAAGAAACTGTGGGAAATGTTTTTATTAATGTTTCTGAGCTGGTATGTTTGAACTCGTCCCTCAGGAGCAGCATCCCTCTGCTGCTCAAGCCGAGTTTTTCTGTGTGGCAGACCCATTAAGATGAGTAAAGCCTTGACAGGGTCAGGAGAAGCTCCTGCCCCTCCATTCTGGAAATCAAACACAGTTTTGTCTTTATTCCTCTAACAGGCTGCTGTGATGGCAGTGGCTGTGGGCTGCCCCTCCAGCTGAGAAGGTGAAGCTCGCCGCTGCTCCGTGCCAAGCGCTTCTGCTGCTCCATTAACCAGCCAGACAGGCGTTTGTACAGCCATGACACACAGCCTTTCCATCCTCCCATCCTTCCCTGCAAACATCTCAGATGAACTACTCCAACCTGCATCTATGCGAGGCAATAATAAATTAATAATAAATATTGTTATACAGGATAATAATAAAGTGTCCTCCCTCACAGCAATTGTCATGTTGCTGCATAAAGCAAAGGGTGGATTAAATAAACAAGTCCTGCCCTTTTCATTTGACAACTGAAACTAAATCTCAGTCTCTGCTGGCTGGTTGGATCTTAACCTTGCTTTTTCCTGAGGTTGTCCTTGGCTTTTGTTTTAAAAAGCACTGGGGGATGCTTTGCATGAACTCTTCCTTTCAAAGGCCACTATAATTTTCATGATGATTTTAGAAAGTAAAGGTTGTTAAAGGATGAAGCTGAGAGCAGAAGCTTTCTGGTCATCAATTATACTTGCTTTCAATAGGAATCTGCTTTGTTAATAATTCAGATCTGAATAATTAGAAACAAGCAAACCAATTGCTTTGCACCGTGTTTAGATGAACAACTATCAACGTTTTCTTTAGATTTATAAGGAAGAATAGGTTTTCAAATGTGATGGATTATGTATTAAAAAAAGTTACATCATCTTGATATTTTCCAACTATGTAGAATTTCTTGGCAATCAAATGCAGCAGGGTGCAGCTGATATAGATTTTTATAGTGTGGGCTTCTGCCTCTGAGTTGGCCTTCTAATATATTTAGAGCAAGTCTTGGGTATGATTAACCTCAGAGTAATGTAAGAATCTCAATTAGGTTGAACTGCACCTTGGAAGTGCCTGTTAGACTTCACTGACTGTAAAGGAAGCTAAGGGTGAGTAGCTGAGATAAAAATGCATAAAAATAGGGCTGGATATACTCCTGAAATCAAAACTGACTGAAGAGAGTAGTTTTAAGAAAATAAACACTGCTATAGGTGAAAGACATTACTGAGGAAAATGTAGATGCAACAGTTCACAGAGAGCTTCATTAATTTTGGGATTGTTTTAATAGCTGTGGCATGACACCCGGCACTGCTGCTGGGAGCTTGGGGTATAACCAATGCCAAAATATACCTTGGTTAAAATAACTGCATTGCTCTGCTTATTGCTAAATATGAATTTTGCTTGGCTTCAAACATGAATAGGTCTCTTGAAGCCTGAGGAAAGTTAAAATATTCCAACAGGTTTCTGAATCTTTGAGATTTAAAATTCCTTGCAGAAGTTTTGAGCATCTCTAATATCAGCCTAGGTTTTCCTGCCACAGTACCAACTACAAAATCTAATTCAGACAGATTACTACCTAGAAAAGATTGGGAGTTTCTTTTTGTCTGTGTGTCTGTCCATGACATACCTTGTTGTGACTGTAGCCTAGCACTCCCATTCTATGAGATAAAATAAGTGAACATCAGAAGGAGAAAAATAGGCTGGTATAAAATGCTAAGCCTGATTTTGATAAGTGTAGAGAAGTACCTCTCCTAATCAGCTGACCAAATAAATCCCCTTCAGTACATGAATTACTTGGAAAACTTGTGTGGCATGTGCTATGAGACAAACTAGTAACACAGAAAAACCCCACAGCATTGATGCCACACTAAAGAGTAACTCAAAACATCCTTTAAACAAATCAGGATCAACATTATAGAGGTAGAAAAGTGAGGTACAGACAAGCAGAAACAACTTGGTGTGTCACCTGCTACATCAGTAGCAAAGCATTAACAACACCTGTTCCGTGACCAGGGGCAACACTCCTGACCCTTCTAGACTTACAATTTGTTACTGTGATAAAGGCAAGTAAAATGACAGGAAAAAGAAGCAAAAATAAAATTAACCCCCCCCCCTCCCCCCCCCCCCCCAATTAATTTTATTTCATTTCCAGTCTTGCAAGTACAACTGGATTTATTTTAGATGATGACTATGTAAAAACACAGAGAAGATGATGTCAGGGCATCTTGCTTCCACTCAAATTCAGACCAGCTCAAGACAATGGTCCATTTCCAGTTAGAAGCCCTGGACTGGGAGCATGATAAATCTTCATTTGTGACAGGTAAGCCTTTGAAATAACACAGTAAAAACATACACATTCCTTTGAGAGCAGAGGATCAAATCTAAAATTCCTGGTTATTCACTGGAAGAGTTTAGGAGGTGTAACAGTTGCCACATCTGGTAACTACAGATAAAAATTCAATCTTCTCTTCCTTACTGATTGAGACAGAAAGTAAAACTGGGGAAGAAGTGAAAGCAGCCTTAAAAAAACTCTAGATTTGTACTGACCATTACTATACATAAACTGCCAGAGGTCAGACTTGAGAGGAAAGTGGATGCAAAGTCAAATCTGCAAATACAGAATGGCAGGAGCTAATCAAAATACTGCAAGCCACACTAAGTGTGATCACAATACAGTAATATAACTCAGAATTACAGCATACAACCAGAAATTCAGCAAACACAAGGAAAGGCAGAGAAATTATATCTGAGCAACTCTACCATGATAGTTCTTAATTCTTTCTGCACCAAAGAAATCAGAAACCTAACCTAAGAACAGATGGACTGTATTTTTTTCATACAGAAGGACTGAAAAAATCAACCAAAGAAGGTGTCTTCCTAGGGAAAGAACTACACTTCAAGTTAGATCCAAAGAAATACAACATAATGGATTTCACAGGCCAAGCTGAGCTAGCCTGGCAGAAGACGAATGCATGAAAACAGGAGATAAAAAAAGAAGTCTTGACAAACATAACAAATGCAGTGTGTTCAAAAACAAAAAAAAACCAAAAACCAAACCAACAAAAAAAGCCCTAGGAAAGTGGATTTGAAAAGAAAACAAGATTGTAGACACCTTAAGAAAAATGTTACCACCCTTAGCTGCCCAGCTAATAAACAGCAAAACAGAACACTGTCGGTGAACTGTGATAATCTATTAAAAAGATTTTGGAAAGACTTGCATTTTTGTACCTTTTATACATAATTTCCTATCTAGTCACAATTGAGAAGTTAGGGAGAAATTCAGAAAGCAGACCAGAATATTGAAAAAATTAAGAAAATACATTTCTTCTGTTTTTCCCTCTGAATTGCTGCACAGTGTTTTCATGAGTTCCTAGGTAGTACTAGGTCAAGAACTGGAAAGCTGAGCCATCAACAGGTATTGCTTTCCACAGCTTAATGAAAAAGGAGATTCTGTATCTTAATTAAAGAAATTTGCAACAAGGTAACATAGCATATCTTAACATACACCTGCTCTGCAAATACAGTGTGAGAGCAGAGTGGAAAGCCATAACTTGGCACTCATGGACTTTTTAATTTAGGCACCAAAAACAGTAGTGAGGGGGTAGTACTGACTTATTAGAAGGCTTTCATCCAAGCAAGAAACCTGGCAGGCTAGAATAGCCCCTGCTTATTTCCATACTGCTATCAGCACCCTATGTAGCTATAGCTATGTTAAAGCTAAATTGACCATAGTGATTACCACCACAGTTCTTACTGCAATGAGGTTGTGTCCTAAGCACCAGAAAAAGGCAGCTGATGCAGTCCTTATGGTAGGAGATCCATTTACATTTTCACAAATGATGTTTTCCCCTACAGGTTTCGGTGTAACAACATGCAGAAGTTTTAGTATCAAAGAAAAATTAAGAATATGGGTTCTACATGTCAAACCTTTGCAACTGGACAAGATGAGTGATGCCATATGAAAAAAATACATGGCAACATCAGAAGCAGTTGTATACCCCAAGGAATGGATGCTTTTTACAAGTGACTCAGCTTTCTTTAGGTACCTTGCAGTCTCAGATTTCTGTACATACAGTAGACAAAAACTATGCTAAAAGCAAGTGGGTGAAGAGCTGGGTGAGAGATCTGCAAGGCGTTTCCTTTGCCCTGAGAAGATGGTTCTCAGAATGATGATACTGCAGTAGGGATCTGCAGTGCCATCTGTAACAGCAGAAATGTCTATTTGCTGTATTCTGCAGCATAACAGTTCAAGGGACCTTCCTCAAAGCAAAAACCATGGTGGGCATTGCTTCAGTAAGACTCCTGTGATTCTCTGGAGAGTTCTCTCCATGACAGAGTTCACACATGGCATATAACTACCCAGGCAAGCTGCTGCTTTTGGATTTGCTCCTCATCAGACAACACTTCCAGATGGCAAAACACAGAGCACAGTTTACATAAAGAAGTCTAGCAGATGTCAGGAAACTGGATTTTCCAGAGTAACTTTTAAAGGTGAAGGAGTCAGCTTTCCTGAGATGGAGAAATGGGCAAAAATTTCAAGATAAAACCAAAGCAGTGGCAGGCTGATAAGAAGAAGGCAGAAAGAATGGTTGGACAGACCATCAGGAGATGACAACCAAGCTACCGGCCAGTATTTGGTCCCCTCATTTGCCAGCTGGAACGACCACCTTGCTGGCAGAAAAGAGACCTGCACTCTGTAAGACAAGCAGCACAACTCTTTCTATAGCAGCAGCCAACCGCAGTGTATTTGTACAGCTTGAGCTCACCTTACAGCTGTAACTTTACAAACATATATTGCCTGGTACCCACTGCCAGACAGATGTGTAAATTCAGTGTCTTACTCCCTAACAACATCCTATTTTTGCTACACTGAAGAAGGCCTGCTCAGCTGGATGCTCCGATTTCACCAGAAAGGGATTTGAGATAATTTAAAATATATTCGCACATTACTCAAACACTGTTGAAGTAAATTACAGTTTTCCATTTATACCAGAATAATTAGTACACTGTACCCTCCCAAACTGACATACAAAATAGATGGGGACTTGTTTATCTGTGTTCACATATATGCATTCTAAAAATAAATGGCACAAAGCATAGCTTGTGACTAAGAAATACCTACTTAAATCTGAAGTTGGCTTAGCACCATTTTGAGAGAGATATTATGAATATTTCATATACTTCTCAGAAACCATCACTACTGTTGTACACCCAGAAAATCTTGACTAAGCACACACAAATTAAAAATGCATTTGTTATTGGAATGAACTGGCATCAACCCTTCAACACAGACCTCTGTTAGGAGCCAAACAGGAAATCATTCATTTAATGCTTGATTATAGGAACGACTGAATCACAAAGCAACAAACACTTCCTCCAAAATAAGAAGATTCTTGAATTGCAGCTGTCACACCATCCAGCAATTATATTTGGATGATATTTCCAGCCTGTGGCACTAGCTGGTTGGTACATAATGGTGAAAAAAACCCAAAGTGTCTTTAACGTCAGTGTCTTATATCCCAAAATAGTGCAGTCTGCTTTCTGGTTTGGTAGCTGATAACGGTTCAAGCTACAGTAAAGGCCCACCATGCAATTTCAGCATGTTTTATACATTCAGAGTCTGGGTCTGACTTTTCTTTGCTTCTTTGGGGTGAAAAGATAATATTCCCAGATAGAGAGAAACTTTCCATCATACATGGCAGTTCTCTAGAATCAAGAGACCAAAAAAGACTACACTGTGATTTCAGTTACAGTAACATGAATGCAGAATAGCTTAATGAGAATTTGGCATGTACAATCCTGCTTGTAGTATGAATTATTCCATTATTTCTATAGGAGATATTTTTTAAAACCCACCAATGATGACATTGTTTTATGCTCCTTTCCAGCAAATGTTGACATTATCTGAGAAAATAAGGCATTTTTTCCTCTTAGGTTAGTGCTTTTTCTTTGTGTATGCAAAAACATAATCCTGATGCTTGCCTGGGCTGGGGAGACAGGGATGAAGATATGAAACACGTTTAGATGGTAACAGTTTTGAACTGAAGTACTGTTACAAGAAGCAAATTTGAAAAATAGGCAGGAAGGGCAGTGAAGTGAAGGAGATACGATAATGCTCTGGACATTTCTTACAGTGTAATCACATTATAAATGTAGATAATATTGTCAGTCTCAAATTTCAGTATTCTAGGGTAAGTGTCCCTGCTTTCCAGAACCTAATATAGTTTCTCTGTTCATTGTGCAGAAAAGCAAACAGAAAATTAGTAGAATAATAAATGATCTAAGGTTAAAAGCTGAAGGATGAAGGCCACGGTAAACAAGCCAAATATTTTTCACAGCCGTGCTAATCCTGAACAGTTTCAGCAGAATTGCAGAGTAAAACTCTTCTTTACAAGGAGCTGTGAAAATCTTTCTAAGTGAAGTGTCACTTGGAGAACTTTTAAAAGAAATCAATAAAATGGAGAGCAGCAAACTACCAGGCAGTTTTCTTCCTAGAGATCCTCAGGAAATCAAATATGAACACAGTAAGTGCGACATGTAACCTAAATAAGATAGGAAAGTGGGAGATGGCAAATAGAAGGTTGCTATTCTTTAGAGTCTGAAAGTCATCTGGGAATTACAGAGCAGTAAGCTTCATTCTCATCCACCAGAAACAGTTATATAGAATAAAGCTACAAATTGGGGAGCTAGAACGGAAAAGAGATGAGAGAAGAATCATTCTGGGTTTGAAGTCAATGAATGAAGATGTTTGTTCCAAGTTGGCATCTTCAGAGTTCCAAATCATCTACATTAAGGTCATTGGAAGAATTAAATTGCATTAGATAAGGGTGGGTATCCTCTAGTGGAATAACAACATGTAGAAATCAAAAAGGAATGCCCCATACATAAACAGAGGGATGTAGCACTACCCTTTGTCGTTGTCACAAAAACACAGTCAAGAAAGGTTGACCATAGGGAGATGACAAAATTTGCTGACTGCAGTCAAACTAAGGTTGACTGCAAAGAGCTACAAGAATTCTTATAGATACTAAATGACATGTGACAAAATTCAACATTGATAAGAGCAAAAAAGACATTTGGGAAAAGGCAGGCCTCACTCTACACACTTAACAGCTGTATTAGTCATTTCCACTCAGAAGATAGTGCTTGGAAACTCTGCAGAGGATTATCTGAAAACATCATCCTAATGCTTGGGGCAGTAAAAAAAGGCAACAGAAATCTGAAATTGCTAGGAAATATACACAGCCTCTTTGTCCTAGTGTAATAGTCTACAGCTAACACAAGTTTGGGTATCCATCTCCAAAGAGATACATCAGAACTAAAAAAGTTATGAAAAAACAAAAAAAGAAAGACTAAAGGGATGGGGTTTGCAGAGAAATAAAGAATAATAGCAGAACTACATTTTTTGTCATCTCTTTTTTGATAGTAAGATCCTGGTTCCCCTGATATTCACAAAAATACAGGGTAATTGTCATCTAGGCTGTGCACTGTGTAAACCAGACCATTCCCTTGGAGGAAAATCAAGGCACAAAACAGGACAGACAACATCAGAACACATATTCTACACACCCTCTGCTGGGAGCTACACCAGGAAGGGCTTCCTTGGCCTGGCATAGCCCTCCAAAGAATCCCCACAGCCTCGCTGAGCGACGAGAGGAAACCCCTGGCACAGGAGCATTTGCCCTCTGATGCCTGAGGTGGCCTTTGGCCGCAGGGTGAGCTCTGGCTCTCCTGCAGTTTGGGCATGACCTGTTGCTCCAGGTCAGGGCCACTACCAGCACAGAGAGATGCAGCACCTGCCCCACGGGCCAGGCTACAGCAAGCACTGCCACAGCAAGGACAGAAGTCAACACAGGGAGGGAACACTGCAGAGGTCTGCAGCGCCATGAACAGTCATTCACTTGTTCACGGAATGCCAGAGAAGAGCACCCAACAAAATTGTAAGGGCACAACTGAAGCAAAGGTGCTCTTGTGCACAATGTCTTTTTACATTGTGGAATTGTCTGCACAAGATACACATTAAAGTTAAATTTGGTTCCAACAACACAAAGGATAAATCCACATGGCTTGATTTGGATGCAGCTTTTAGCTTATGAATTTCTGTGTGTTGCAATCTGATTTCTTAAGTCAGGAGTCAAATAAATAGATGCTTACTCTGTTTCTTGCATGTAGCACAACTATTGAGTACAAGAAAAGATACTGGACTAACATGGACTTCGGTTTGATCTACTATGTCTGTGCTGGAGTATATTTATTTTTAAAACACATGTTTAATGAATCAGGAGAAACCCTTGATCCCAACACACGAAACTGCCATTATCTAATTGTCAAGAAATGTGCAAAGGCAGCTGATTTGCCTTTGAAAGAAACTTGAATTTTATCTCCTTACCATGCATGTCAGGCGATTTTTCT
Source organism: Thryothorus ludovicianus (assembly GCA_013397245.1). NCBI lineage: Eukaryota > Metazoa > Chordata > Aves > Passeriformes > Certhiidae > Thryothorus > Thryothorus ludovicianus. The sequence goes on from VZTB01018095.1 coordinate 60,812, forward strand.
TGCATGATTAAATCAGACCTGTTAAGTAATACAGAGTTCAATGTACTGACAACTAAAACTACAAAAACAGATTCAGGATTCATGGCCTGTGTAGTGCTGGTTGCAAAAGCAGTCTACTAGCTAGTGTGGCATGTGGGTTTAGAACCTTTTTCCAACACAGGCTTCAGGAATTTTCATGCATTAATTTCAGAGAATACTGAGAATTCTTTTACTTTGTTTCTTTCAGTTCTAGGATGTAGTGTGTGCTGCATTTCATCTTGGACAAATTTTAATTATTATTAATTGCTTTCTGGCAATACAGTATGTGAAGTGAAAAAGGAATGTGAGCCTGAAATCTGAAATTCCGCCCAGTATTGGGTTATGACCTGACCGTAGATGGTTTTTTAATAGAGAATGAAGTCGACTTGTTCTGCAGATTTTGACAAATACTTTACAAAATAACCACAGAGATAATGCAAATCACTGCTCTGTGGCAATTACAAGTTTATTCAAAGATGACACTACCTTGAAATGCTTCTCTGAAATTATCAAAATGCCATTATGTTGTTACAAACACATTTATTAAAATATTACTGCTGTAGCTTCAAATTTGAGATGTAAGTCAGAAAAAACCAACAATTTAGTGAATAACTCTACCTAAATATTCTTCTGTTCCAACTTTATCCTGGCCTTTTTTTACATCAGTAAGATTTATATGATTTATTTTTGTGAAATTCCATTTATTTCTGTTGCATAATAGCAATAGATGTCAGTCTATTTCTACCATCATAATTAGTTGCTGTGGAGATGGCTGAAATATCAAGAATTATTATAATTGCAAATGAGGAATAAGCAGCAAGAAAAGATGACATTGATAATGTGCAAATATTTCAAGGTTCCTTGAAATTAGTTGACTTCAAGATATTTGAGTTTCCCATAATAATGAGAAGGCTTTCAGAATAAGGGGGTGGCATACATTTCAGACGGATACACTGTGAAGAAACATGACAGTTACATATAATGGCATCTTAAATTTAGCTTAACCTGAAAGCAAAATTATCATACAACCCACACATCTTCTGATTTTGTTACATATAATTTTGCTGAAGGCCTATAGAAAAGCCATTTGTGGTATTCACCTTTATTACTATGAGGCAAAAAAACCACAGCAGTAATCCATAAAATCAGTAGATGTTATCCTGAACTAATCTTCTTTGGAAGATAAATGAAGGAGAAACAGGTGTTCAAGTATCTGCATGAAAAGCAGCTGGAATTATCCCTTTGACATCATTCTTTAAAAGGCAGGAATCAGATTCTATCTTCCACTGGAGACTAATGAACCTCTCGGAGGGAGAAAGGACTAAGTAGACAAAAATAAAATTCCCGATGTACTTTTTTTATAGTAGAAGTCCTTTACATTGTCTTGTCTTTTGTTGCAGAGCCGCCTGGCAGTCCAACCTCATCCCAGAGCTGCATTAAGTGACTGAGTGCAATGATGCTGCCTTCATACAGACTCTGCCTGCACTCCCAAAATGACAGCATTATTAAATCTTTGCCTTTTCTGCCTCAGTAGCATGAAGCAATTGTCCTAAATTGAAAAAAAAAATCCCAAAATTATGCTTTTATGAAGAAACAAACTTAAAAGCTTGACTGAGCTCAATACTGAGTTAGATACTCTCTTATGTATTGCTGTTCAGAGCTAAGTTGTTGCATTCTAAAATATGAAGGGAAAGTGAGAAGCACTAAGGGAAAGTGAGAAGCAGCTCTTTGTTAAATAAAATTTCTTACTCTCTGAGCACAGCTGAGTGTGCTCAGAAATCTGGTATAATTCTGATACCAGAATTATATTCCCAAGATTTCTATGTCATTATTTGGATAGCTTTTCAAACACGAAACAAGTCTCCTGGCATCTTATGAAGATGATAAAGACAGCTTATGTGGGCTAACCTATAGATGGTTAAGCTCCAGAATATCAATGTATTTTTACTTATTGAGCAACTAAACATAAAGTGTTTCTGGTATCAACAAAACTCCTCAGTTCAAAGACCCTGGAATGGATTCCGTGAGGGTGAACTAGCACATTCCATTCTGACCCACCCTACGTCCAGAGAGGAGTTCTCATCAGCCTCTTAAAAAGGCAAAATCATGTTCCTCTGCTGTCTTATCCATCTATTGCACCTTTTCAAGGCAATGTTGCTGATGCAACACTCTGATAGTTAGGCTAATTTGATGTGAAACTTCTTGCTTTTAAATGCAGTAGTTAATTAAAAACATATCTAAAAACTAAAAATGCATCTGGTTTAGAAATTTTCTTCTCTGTGTTGGTTAAAGTAAAACAGCACATCTCCCATCCTCTCACAAGGCTGGGTAGGATGTGCAGTGCCTACCTTTTATTTCTACACAGCAAATAAAACCATAACACACAGCTGCATACTGCAGTATTGCACATTGATACAGCTCTGAGGGATTATCTTAAATATATTGGGGGTCAAATAGCATTTTTATGTTGTTTGTTAGACTTCAAGGAGGAGTAAGGAAAGTATGCCTGCTAATCATAGAATTGTAGAATGGTTTGGGTTGGAAGGGACCTTAAAGGTCATCTAGTTCCAGCTCCCCTGCCATGAGTGGGGACAACTCCTCCCAGATCACGTTGCTCAGAGACCCTGGTACCACTGAAGGAAAATATTCAGTCAGCATTATATATGGAGTGAAATTAGACATATTCAGAACAGGTTTACTGCCTTGTAAAGGGACAGAAGATAAATAAATAATTATGATTTTACATTTAATAACTTTGCATTTATTTAGTAAATTGATAGATATGGATATCAGCTGGTTTCCCCCATCTCAACATATTACAGTGAGTTCTGACTTTCTTCCAAGAAAATAAAGGCCTGACTTAGGTAATTAATTACTTCAATCACAGAACCAAATCTTGCTCTCATTTTTAAATCTTAGATGAAATTATTCACTAGAGTTCATGTGCTTACTGCAGATATAATTGATGCAGCAGGGTGCCCATGTTTTTGCATTACTTAATTTACTCTAAACAATAGTGTAAGTTGACAGTTAAAAAATAATAAAACAACAAGAATCTCGTCTTTAAAAAAAAAATTTCAATTGCTTGTCCTGTTTGAATTTTTTCTTAGTACATAAAAAGGTCTGAAAAGACATAGAGGCAATCAATAGCTTCATACTGTTATTTTCATTCCATCTTAGAAATATCAGCTAAAAAGGTGCTTGTTTACCTCTGGTTTTATTATATAATGACCTTCTAAGGGATTGAAATTATATTTCTTGTGTAATGTAATCAGACTGTAAATTTGTTCTCTTCCCCAAAAGAGTTAAGCATATGTGTTTGACTGGTGCTATGAAAACCAACCTTTTGCATAGACTGGGTAACATTTTTTGCCACTTTTCTGGAGAGGACATAAATATTGAGTTGAACTATTCAGAATAAATATCTTCCAGAGCAGATAAAAATTGGTAGTTTTTTATGCATGAGAAAATGCAAATATAAATACATAATAACCTCCATCTTCCTTGTAAATGTAAGAAAATGGAAACAAAAGTCCTCTTCCCATTGAAGGTCACTTTTACCACAGATCAGACACCACAGTTCAAAGGAAAATCTACAATGCATTTGATTTCCCACATTCTTTATAAAGAAGAGTCTTTTTGTTTTTTTAAGTGACTTTTTGATTGTGTTCTGCTCTGTCCCTTTCTTTGGGCCTGACATGCTGCAAGAAGAGCAATCACAGTAACATAAGCATTAGGTACAGGCTCTGACAATCAAATCAAACTTTAAAAAAAAAAAAAATTGACACATTAAAATTGCTTTAGGTATTATCTTTCATCAGAAGGACAGTAATACATCCTGAGCTTATATAAACAGATTACTCAGCCATCCCTGAAGTGCAGCCAGTACCAGGGTGGGAAGCAATAATTGTGATGTGCTAGCAAACACAGCACCGCGACTCTCAAGGGAAGGAAAAAAACCATCAGTTGAACTTTCAGGGGCAAAGTATGAATGGGGAAGGCTGAAATAATTGCCCCAGGTGCAACTTGATCCAAAGGCTAAGTTAGTGTTCTTGTTTTTGAGGATTTTAAGTTATCTCTGTTGACTCAAGAAGTTCATAAAGCCTGCCTTCCTCTTAAAGATAATCCTTAGGAGAATGATTTCTCTTAGTTCATAGTTTAAGTTAGAGAATACAGTGGATCCTGTAGCTAGTCACTAACACTTTCCAGAGCTGTGCTGGTTTCCCTAGAAAGAATGTAAATCCCAAGGCAGAAAGAAGCATGAAGAACCTCGTCTTCACTAGGCAGTCAGAGCAAAACCTTTCAGAGAAGCACAGAGCCTGTATTATAATATCCCTGTGCTGAATTAGGGGACCATGCTCCTCTTCCCTATGGCTTGGACCTGAACAAAACTGGTCTAGGACTGGACATGTGCACTGATAACAGCTGCAAAGAAAGTTTTTACACCAACTTACATGATGTGCAAAGGTAAGTGCACTGAAGATATACCAGAAGTTGGGAGAAAAAAAAGACCAGTTCTGGCTTAGATATTTTTAAGAGCTTTCTAAAATAAAAGCTGTATATGAATTTTGGTGGAGAAAAGAGATGAGGAAAGCCTGTCTGGTGAAATCTTGATTATTTATGAATTTGCCCTTGATAGAATTCATTCAAATGTCTTGATAACGCAAGAAAGTTTTTCTGAGCTTTTCCCAAAGTGTGTGTGTAGGAAAACACGATAAGAGTTCAGCTTTTTAGAAACCATGAATAAATAAATATATAAATATGGGAATTTTCCTTCCTGCCAATTTTGCTAATAGACTGTTTTGCTTTGCATTCTACTATAGTCCTTTAAACATATCCTCATATTCCCATGGAACCGTGCACTGTAGCTTTACTCAAAGTAAGTAATGAAGAGCACCAGCTCTCCCATCAGTGGGAGTTCATTGACTGTGGACTAATTTTTTGTAAGAGAAACATGAGTCTGCTTGTATTGCAGGGTGCCAAACGAATATGAAAGAGTTCCTCATTAACTTAATGACAAAGGTATGGCACAGGACCAGCCTTACCTATACCACCAACACTGGCAGACTTTTAACTACACTTCCTAAAGTGGACAGATGTTTTTCACAGTATCACAATAGTATCTCAATAAAAACAAAATTAGAATTATTTCAACATGTTGCTGAAGAATAGTTCCTCAAGCCAGATTTTATGAATGAAAGACTTTCTTTAAACTGTAAAATCCTGAAGCTTTGGAGCCTGAAAAGAGGATGAGTCCATCTTAAAGGCTGATTGTATCCAAAGAAAATTTTCAAATCCCAGGCGAGCTAGGATCTTGCTACTAGGAAGACCACATCCAAGAAGAATCATTGTTTCTTTTCTCTTTGCTTTCAGGAAGATTTTGTTTTCAGGAAATTGTTCCTTTCTCATTCTTTGATTCTTTTCCTCTCTTTCAGTCCCTGAAAACACGCAGTAACTACACACAGGCTGACTGGAGAAGAGGAGAGGAAATTGCCTTGCCAGGCTGATAAAAGTAGTTGCTTATTAGCGTTCTTAAATCTGGGCTTGAGTACTCATTTTTTTTCCCAGACTCCCCAGTTTTCGTAAAATTCCATGGGGTTATTTTGCTGGACTCATAAATCACAGCACAACCTAATTCTCTTACACTGTGAGGTGCTGCACTGTAATTAATAAATCATTTGAATTTCAACAGCAGCTTCTGTCAAGGAAGATCAAAGAGCCCAAATATTAGAGTAGTGTGTTAACATCCTCTCTCTCTCATACTTTTCCTATGGGAAATCTAAGGCAAACTCCACATCTGTGCTTGATCCACAGAGGAAGCTCTCTCCCCACCCTTCAGCAGCTAATGCCAGAGGAGGGAGAAGCCTGCCCTCCTGCCCCATAGATCTTGAAGGATGGAGCATCATTGCTCTCTGCCCCATAGATCCCATAGCAATGAGCACCAGGATGACGACACAATATGTCTGCTCCACACAAAGTCCTCTGCTCCTTAGAAAGTGGGAATACAACTCACATTTTTACTACTACTCCTAGGCGATAATCTGAGTTGTGACTCCCATAATTTCCTCTGGATGAAGGAACTACTTGTACTGGTGGAGTTGTTATAATCGTTATCGGATCATTTTGTTGGTTGGATCCATAAAACTGGTCAAGAACTAAAAAAAAAAAGGATCTTCATCTCCAGCTAAGCTAGTTCCATACACACCCTGGAAACCATGGGTTTGCAGGAATTATTCCTCTGAAATGAAAGCACTGTTTCATTTGAAATTAATTGAACTTTGGTAAGTAAAAATATCAGGCTCACTCTGAAAATATTACAAATGCCATCTCTAAATGTACAAGTGAAACACAAATCTTGCTGGGAAAACTGAAACACGATATTTTTCACATGAGTACTCATTTAAGGGAGGAAAATAAGCCTTTAGCCTTAATAAGTTCTGTTGCAGCTAGCTGAAAACTATCATCTTCCCCACAGACTTTAACAGTTGTGATGACTTTGCTTTCTCCAGTAGAATTTAAATGAGGAAGAAATGGCTTCAACATAAATAAATAAAAAGTTTAAAATGTCTAAGAAGCTCTTATCATCAAAGACAGTTGATTTAAGAAATACCTTAGCAAGCCTCTTTTTAATTAGAAATATTAACCTTTCTGCTTGGGAATAAGCAAGCATATTACAGGAATACCCTCAGATAGGTTTGTGATGAGAGGTTCACTTAAGAGGAACTCAGTTTAAATGAGACAAGAGATAAGGTATTGTCATGATACGAATTGCTTTCCTTTAAGATTACATTGCCTTCATCTAACATTTCTATTTAAAAAGACCCAGTCATGTATTGCTGTCTGAGTATGAATGCTCAGGGCAAATGCTCCCACAGTGTAATTTATTACTGAATTTAAGGAACAGAATAATGACAGATTTTATTAGTCCAGCAGAACAACCTTTAGACAGGTTTAGTTACCTGAACTCTGTTCATGAAGGACATTTTGTAAAGTGGTAGAAGGTCAAACTCCTTAAAGGCAGCCTCCTTTCACTGGGAAGAAAGCACTTATTATTTCCCTGTCTGTAGCACTATTATTGGGGTGGTTAACAGAAATACTCTGAAGCATTATAACTGTGTTCAACTGGACCAGGATCCAAGTCCACCAAAATGGCAAGAATTCTGGGACAAAGGCATTTAAGGGCCCAGGAACTTATTTTCACATTTTAAATATAAATGGCATCTTTTAGTTAAACACCACAGCATTTATAATACCACAGCATTTATGTTCTGGACTGAGGTATGTATACCTGCACTAAAGTTTGGACATCAGGGAAAGGGCATTGAAGAGAACAAAAAGAACCTGAAACTTCATCAGCCAGGTTGAGCCTGTCTGAAGTTTTAGACTACCTTTATACAAAGACGCTCCTTTTGCCTTTTCAGTGCTGGCTGGTGCATGCTAGAGCACATCTGTTCAGCTGTGTCCTCTTCCCTAGTCTTCCACGCTTTATGGGTGAGGATGAAAAAACTAACGTGTGTTCATTGCCTGCAGGAGGTCACAGACCTGATTTTGCTGCAGGAAATTGTCACGGTACAGGCACAGAGAGGAAAGAACTGACTAAATCTTAGATGGTTATGTTGGTGAAGCAAATGAACCCTAATCATCTGCTCCATGCCCCATATTTGGAATTTGCTGCTAGGAAAGTGGAGATAAGCTCTGTCCCATACTCTTGTGGGTCTCAGAGAAGTAGCTGGAAGACGAACAGTGCTGATTTCAACAAAGCTGGGTAAAATTCTTGTGTCCACAAGTGGATTATGATGGCCTGGTACCTGGAGCTGTAAGCTTAAATGTCCAGTCCTTGCATTGGGAATTTGCACTCTGTAACCCTGAAAAGGCTAGTAGATTTGCTGATTAGCAACCTAACATCATATTCTAAGTAGAAATGTATTCCAGCATAAAGCACAATGCGCTGGTGAGCCCGCCCATTGGGATGATAGATGATGGATTTGATGATTTACTAGAAACACTACTAGACTTAAACTTTTTCAAATGTTTTCCACGGGTCTTGAGGAAAACAGGATTAAATAGGGATGAAAGGGAGGTAGCTACTAACAAAGCTGCTTTAAAGGAAAACTGTACTTTTATGAGGCTGTACATACGTGAGACTCCCCCCTCCCATCTTGGTACATGTTCCTGAAACAATCTGTCTTTAAAACGTGACAAATAACTAAGCAAGCATTACATAAAAAGCTGTTGGCAGACTGCTTTTTTTCTCCCTGTAAACTTTTGCCACATAATATTAAATACAATTATAAAGCATTCTCCAGATTAAATGTTAAAGAGGTCTAATGCTCCATCTCTTACTTCTGGCAATGAAGAGCTTAATCTAATTAAAGTCTTGAGCTGAATGTGTCTGTTGGTTCTAATCCTCAGCAGTTTTATTGTTAGGTTATGCAATCCTAATTAAAGATAATTTTAGACAACAGGAAATTTTAATGAGAGAAAAATATACACAGTGTCCTTGTGGGTCTATTTAAAAATTATTTTTAAGGTTTATTTTTAGCCAGTCGTTTTCCATATATAAGATACAACTACATTCCCTCAGAGAAATCTCTAATTTTAATATATGCTATTGTAGTGCTGTCACTGTGTGTTTGCAGTTTGAATGCTACTACCTAAAATCAAGACTCGCTTCAGTGTTGTTCAATACATTAAAATACAATGATATAACACATAGCCTTTGCTTGTTGATTCTAGAGTTCAACTTAAAAGGTCTTAATTTTCAAAAAGTATTAAAATATCTACAGAGTCTTATAACATTCTTTGATAAGCCTTCTCACAAAATATGAGTGCTAAAAACACTGTTTCTGAAAGCCTACACCACAACACTTCAGAGAAAATACATTTAAGTTTTATTTTTTGGAAGTGAAGAAAAATATAATGGAATTTCATCCAAAACTAGCTCTCAACACCATGCTCTCCCTGTGGGATGCTGCAGAAATAGTAATTTTGGTGAGAGTGACAGAATTATTGTAACTGTCAAGGAAACACTTTAGTCCCCTACAGATGCCTTAGGGCATTCAAGAAGACCTAGCTCTTTGTCTGCAACAATCTAAGACCACAGCTAGAACAGAACCAGAGGAAATAAAGCAGAAGATGCGTAACTTCTCCTTCAGAATCCCAGCTTTTTATTTATAAACTAGGCAGGAGTTAAAAAAAAAAAAATTGACAAAAGTTGAGCATGATGTTATTATTCTGTGAATGACAATCAGAGTTGGAGATATGGATCTACCAAAAGAGATTCTAGATGGCTGCAGCGGGGAGTAAGGGGGGAATATTTGTCTAGTTTTATTGTCCATTGTGGTGAGTGCATTATTGCCCAGAAAAGTAGCTGCAGGGGCTGTGTCCAGCCCTTTGAATTCAAAATACAAGCATCACTGGCCTTAAGGGAGAGAAAGTGCTCTAAGAGGACAAAACTGTCCTCTTGGATTCACTTTGTTCTTCTACAGATGCATGGCAAAAACTTTCTGCTAAGAGCATGCCTAAAGCAGTCAGGTTTGCTGGTCTCTAAACTTAGCTCATGTGGAGAATATTATATTCCTATTAGCCTCCACCTCTGAGTACTGGGGGCTCAGCTGTGAAAGACACCAATTCAGGATGTTCCTCGGGGCACAGGCACAGAGGGATGACCCAGCTGCATACCCCATCCAGGCTGGCACTCCCTTGCTGCTGCTGGTTCAATGCCTTTGGCAGCACAGGAGTGGTGAGGGTCGCAGGCATTTTTGTGGACAAAGGATGAAGGGGAGGGAGAAACTGCTTGAGGAAGCATAAATGAAGAGGAGAAAGCAAGAAAGAGAAAGAGCCAAAGGAAATTCATGGTGCAATTTGAAATGGTGAGGCAATATGCAGTTAACTCACTCGCCAGCACCAGATCCTGTCCAACACATTATTCTGCTCTAAGCTCACACAAAGGCTCCACAGGAAATCTCTAACCTTGCACAAGCTTTAATGTAATTTTTTAAGGCCAGCTAGGCTTAATATGAAATGAAGGAAAAGCTCTCTCAGGTTACATTTAGTAACATGAACAAGTCTTTTTGTGTACAAATTTCTAATCCCATGATGTCTGCATTTTACATTAAGGAAGAGCACACATCTCTGCCATGCTGTGGATTCCCTGAAGAGCTGATGAATAAAGAAAAAGAAATTGGTAAATCTACAGTAAATTATTTGCGTGCCTTCCTGGTTCTCTAGTCAGGCAGATAAGAAATCTGAGCTATTACAGTGGAAGATATTTTTTTACCTTGTATTTCTACAAGTAACATCCTTGTAGGTGTTCTGTCACAGTCAATGCCAATAATATTAATGTTCTTTTTACAGAAATGAAAGCCTCAGGTTATAGTAAACACAACTTAGCTATTCAAGATTAATACTCTTGAAAATAAAAAGTTCTAATTTAGTTTTCTGATTTTTATCTTTGACCTGGTCATCTTTATAGCTATGTCTTGTTGCCAACCTCAGGATGGGAGAGGTAATTGGCTGACTTGAATTTGAAGTCAAAATAAAATTGTAGGCTAGTTCTTGTCAGATGCTAGACAAGAATTGAGTCTAAAAATCTGAATTTGAAAGTCAAGTCTGTTTTTATATGGCAAACATATTTAACAGTGGGGTTTTACCTCATCACAGGTTTTAATTTATCTTTCCTGTTGCCTTTTGTGAACACCATCTTATGGGAACACAGCAAATAAAAGTTCTCTCTCTTTAAGACTTAGCAGGCAAATGACAAGACAGAGGTGGGTAACAAATAATTGTCTGTCTGCATTTAATTGCATTACAGCTACTTTAATGATAGAGAATAGACTCGTATGACAAACAGCATAACTAGGCTGTTAGAAGAAATCTGCCTGACCTTTCATATGCCTTACTAATAAAACTAGGCTGGGGGAAGTTAACCAAGGTTTTTGCTGACAGGGTTCCCAGAGCCTGTGTGTTTCTCTCTTTCTGCCCAGGGCTCAAGCACTGAATATCATCATGTCAAATATTTTAGCCTTAACTCATTTTATACTCATATTTTGACATAAATTTTCAGTTAAAAAAAAAATCTCCATTTAAATTAAGTCACTAATGGGACCGGGTAGAAACAGCTTTTAATTGAACAGGGCACGCTCTTTGTATTTCTTATAGCCACCTGCCTATCTCTACTTTCTTTGCCAATAATAACTCTATCACAGAGAGGACTTTGGGCCTTCAAAGATTTTTTTCAGTGACTGAGCAACATAACCAGCACTTAACCAGCTTCAACAGAGGCTGACCAGGTTTGGCCTTTTTGACAGAGGAGGTCACATGGCTATTTTCAGTTGTAGGGCATGCTGAAATCACTGGGTGAAGGCTTGTATTAATGTTCAGGGTAGCAAGGCTGAGGAGCAGTGTTTACTGAACAAGTCCTGAAAGGTTGGAAAGGCTAAGGTGAATGCTGGGGTGAAGGTCTTGCAGAAAGACATGGTGATCTCCAAGCACACACAGAACATGTCACTGGCAGCAGCAAGTGAACATCCCCAGGACCACACCCTACTGAACCCCGCTATGGCAAAGCCCCTGCCTGCCTCGAGCAGGCTGCACTTGTGGAGATTTGCAAAAATGAAGAGCCACCCTGCACTGCATGGCAGATTGGCAGCAGAGCTTAGAGCATAATATGGTTTTCCGATTTCCAGCCCAGCTGCTTAGTCATCATTCTGACTTTAATCAACTTCAAAGTACAATGGTGAACAAAATTCAGAAGTAAGTCCCACCTCTTGCTGGAATTTCTGCCAAAATGGACCTTCTGCTACAAATTTCAGCAGTTCTGTAAGGGTGGCAAAAAGCCTTTGGAGTAGACAGTGCAAACTCTGCAGAAAGAGGAGGGAATGACTAGTGAGAGAGCCCACTTACTGCTTTGTGTGGGTGTGGGTAGCACCTACTGACCAGAGCCCAGCCTGGGAGCAAATAAATATGCTTTAGATCATCACCTTAAATTTATGCATGAGAGTGATTGAGCTCAGCTGAAGAGGAAGGAGACCTCAGACAGCACAGAAGGTGTCCTGACTACCCTCCATTTGCCACTAGCAAGGTTCCAACACTGGCTCTGACTGCTCTTCTTGACCACTGCTCTCCTGGGCTCCCTTTAGAACCAGCAATATTAATGATGAGTGTAGCCACCTGAGGGAGATTTCCTGGCTGAATTTAATCTACACAAAATTTATCTAGTTAAGATGAATGGTTTCTCAAGAGCTATAATCTGTACCAAGCACTTCTTAAATACAGAAAGCTGTACACTTATCATGCACTGCCTAGCTAAAACCTGCGAAAGAAAATGAATCTTGAAAATGGAAATAAAAGTATCTCCAGTGATTTAGAAAGTCTTGTCTGTCACTGTTATTTCTATAGCTTACATATATTTCCTACATATTGGAACAGAGCAAACAAAATAAGAATGCTGATGTTTTAATACATTTATTGAAACAGTCTAACATCCTTGAACTGGTGTGACTGAAGCCCAATAAATCTTTCCCCTTCTCCCACTGTCTTCATTCTCCATGGAGGTAAATAATGGAGAAGTTCACCCAGAGCAGTTCACATGTGTGTGTTGAAGAGTCTGTGCTGGGTAGTAGTCAGCTCTGATTAATCCCATCACCCAAAAGCTGGTGAGTCACACAATCATTAGCAAAAGAGCTGTTACAAAAACGAGGCTGAGATATGAATTAGGTCAGTAACAGTTTAAACTTAATTTTGTTTCAAATGGCCTGCATTATATTAGGTGTGAATCAGATCTGTGTGCAATGAGGCTAAGGCTCTGGTGACAGGATTTGGTAAATCCTGTCCATTTATGTTATTTCAAATATCTCATATAAAATTATGGACACATTATCCAGCCAGCTAACTGCTTTTTTATAGGTAATCATGTGAGAGAAACTTGACTGTCCAAATATTTATGTAAAGTAAATACCAGTAGTCAGATGCATACGACTGAAATAAATGAAAATTCAAATAAAGATATGTTTTTCCAGACTAATATTTATGAAAGCCAGGTATGCAAGATTTTAATGCTAAAGTAATATATCTATGCTTCTGCTTTGGGAAAATATGTTAGTAAGAAAATATGCTAGAGCATGGGCATATCAAATCTATGACATGGGGTACTCTAATTTTCTGTTCATTATAAATTACTTAAAGATATAGGGGAGTGAGTATTGCCATTTGTAACATCAAAATCATGTCAAAGCCTCTGGATAAGTTTAGATGAAAAATTTTTCCCAGTGCAGAAATGCCTCACCCTCCAACTTTGCTCCAATTATGTCTCTGAGATCTCCCAAAAGCTTTGCTCTGAAGAATCTTGCTTGAGAACTGTCTAATACTATGCATATATACTTTGTACCTTTGAAAATATTACATTAAAAAGAATAACACACACCCAAAAAAAGCACATTTTAACACCCTTCTTTATGGCTTCAGTCATAGAAGCTGTGTGCAAGACAGCTGCTACAGAATATAACTTGTCCAGGCTCCCACCAGGAGCCTCTGAAAAAAGCAGTAAGCCAAGCTGCCCATCCCAGGCCAACAACTTGTATGGAGAAAAGATACCTAAAGCGTGGTACTTCAGTAATGAAAAGTCCTTGCAGAGGACTTACACTTAAAAGTGAAAAGCAAGAGCGAGCAGTGTCCACTAATTGTAACCTTTTTTCTCAGTTTTTTCTTTGAGAAAGACAAGTTCTACAGGGCTGGTTCTCCTGGCTCTGAATTTCATGCAGATTTCTCCACACAATATTCAAAACAGTTTTAATATGCAAATGCATATTAGCTTCATGAAGCTTAGATGAAGATATTACAAAGTCCAATCATGGTATTGCTGCTAGACTTTCAGTCCCCAGATTATAACACTTTTATCTGAGAATGTGCTTAAATGGATAATGCTCAGTGTTTGAATTTATGAGTATTTGTTTTTCTGGTCTGTTCAATACCAATTCTGCACTGTCATGAGTTACACACTGAAGAACAATAGGACTACAGTTTTTTTGCAGTATCTGCATTATTCTGACTATACATCAAAAGAAATGAATAGTGGGCATAGTTGTAACACAAACATGAGAATTTCCAGTAATATTCAATCAGGTATGAAAACTTAACGGTAACTGAATACTCAGCACTTTTGTACATTCCAGACCTAGTTGAAATGTTGTATGTATTTCATTGCTATGGATTTAGATGTGAACTCCACTAGAGTTCAAGGAATATTTGTATCCAAACATGTGATCTAGGCACATTTGTAGCTAACAGCATTATTAAAAATTAATCTTTATAAATACATAATCATATTTCTGTGTCAGGGCAACTTAAGTGGTTTCTGATCCCCTGCTGCTCTTCATAAAATGCTGCAATATGTTTTGTATTTTTCTCAAACAACCTTACTGCTGGGGCTGTGGATAATTATTGACTAGAATTAAAATAATACAGTTAAAAGGAAGAGTTATGAAGTGTGTGCATACACAGACGGGTAGAAAGAAAGAAGTGGAGAAAGTAATGTTTTATAGGTGAGAAGTGTTGCATTTTTTGCTTTTAAAGAATGGTGGTTTTTGTCTTTCCAGTGCCAGTCTATTTTGTTACTAAGTGTTTGTTTGCCTGTTCTGATGCAGGAACTCTATGTATCTCCCAAGCTGAAGAAGCACAGATTCTATTGAGTATTTTTCTAATTTATGTAGAAAATTGCAATTATTTTGCCAAATCCTTTAATTAGCAGACCATATTACAGCCATTGTTGGTCAGATCCTGCTCTCAGTACACCAAAGCAACCCCTTTATCCCCAAGTGGGTCACGCAGATGTAATCAATGACAGCATTTCCTCTTTACTCTCCTTTAATTCAGTAGTGTGGGGAACCCACATGACACTCTAAGACCACCGTTAGAATGTTTGAAACACTAAAACTGTTTTGCTAGCAGCGTGATAAAATCAACTCAGAAAAAGCATGATGGATTTTTTGATGGAGCATCCCATTTGCCGATTCTCATCTCACATACATTTGCCTGAGGTTTGGGTACACCTAGAACATGGCTTTGATGAGAGCTGTCATACGTAAAGCTCTCCAAGAATCTCAGAAGCACTCCATTAACACCAAAGTGATCTAATTAATTATATTAACTATATCTACATTATATTCCTCTAAAAACTGATGCCACAAAACCACACCAACTGGCATATTTTTAAAGACCTGTTATTCTCAAACAGGAAAGCAGTTCAAATATTAATACTGCCAAAGGGTTGTTAGCTCCTTAAATCCTACCGTTGTGCTCCCTGAGGCAAAAGCAGACTGTTATTTTATTCCCCTGCCTTGGAATCACCAGGAACAGGTTCAGATAGCCACACCTTCACTACACACAGAATTCCTTCAAACTGGCCCACGGCTGTAAACGGCACAGTAGCTGGCAGAAGTGGAATAGGTAAACACACACACATCAACAAGACATCTGAGGTGCACTAAAAAAGTTCTATCAGGATTTACATTTCCTAGGAATCCACTATTTAAGAGTTTCTTTACTGTGTCTGTAAAAAAGATCGGTGCCTGACCGTTTCTTATATTGACCCTTCTCAAAGAATTCACTCCATTTCCACCATGCTGCTCCACATTTTGTAGCCTCCTTGAGCTTAATGCACTGTGTGCAAGTCTGACAAGCTATTCTGTCAGATCCAGTTTGTGCAGTTTCACCTGGCTGAATGTTCCCACCAAGGTCTGAAGTCATTTACAACCCAATTCATTTGCATTGCCCTGGCACTTCACTAAGTAATGCTCAAGAATGCCCAAAAGTGTCCTGAGCCCCTCTGAACACTGGTGTGAAGTAATACCCAGGCACACAAAACACTAGGAATTGGGGTGAAAATTTTCACTTCTCCTAAGCTTCCTGGCCCCTAAGCTTTTCAGTTGTAACTAAATCCAGTAGGAATTGTTCATCTGAAGCTCCTGATGGGTTTTGACAATCCTAGAAAGGAGGAAAGAGCATAAGCTTGTGCGCATTAATGTACTGCTGAAGGAAACATGGTATTCCTCCTGCATCTCACGCTGAAATAAGTGGAGATGGAAGAATTAGGCACCTTCTTATACAGGTCCAGACACTACACACTTGCTTCACATCTTACTGGTATTATCACAGCTATATAACTGACAGCCTTGCAAATTTAGTAAAATATTTTGCTTTAAGAGACTTTTCAGTGTCTGCATTTTTGGTGAGTATTAATCACATAAGAAAAAAGAGCCTAAAACACTCATGTCTCATTTCAAAGCTAGAAGAAGCCGGAAACAGAAACCTACTATTTTTATGTGTTCCACTGCTTTTACATCTGCTCAGGGTCATCCAATCCATAAATTCAACTCAAAAGTAACAAAAAATATGCTTATGTTTACATAAAGGCTAAAAATGTTCTACAAATGGCAAGAATGGGAATGGCTTTTAAATTATATAGCAAAAGTAACAAAATAACACATGAATAGTTAGAACTAGAACATACACTACATTATGCCTCTCCAACTCGTTCCAGCTTACTGAGTTATCCAATATCTTTTATTTATATATCTCTATATATCTATATATATATATATATATTGCCCCTGAATAAGCTGCTCAGGAAGGTTCACTCCCTAAATTACATGTTTTTAAATTCACTTAATCTCACAGAATAGCTGCTCACATCAATCCACATCTAGCACATGCTGCAAAGACATAATTTATGAGCTACATCTTTTTAGTATTTGAATTTTGACTAGGTTTTTAAGACTATCAGGAGGAAAATAAGAGTGAATACATGTGAGCCTGTGTAAATGTGCAATAATTACAGATACTCATACTTGTTTGTCTTCCTGCCATCTAGATTCAGCCTCGACTTTGTTCATCAGATAGCATATTGTCTGCCTCATACTTTTTATCTCCAAGCACTGAGCAGAAGTTCACTTCAAATTAGGAATCAGCTTGATAGCTGAAAGATCTGTACCTACACAGAATAAAATGGACTGATAGAACAATGCAGATTAGGGCAAAATTTATACTTTACAGTGCCAGTGTTACCCAACCTGATGGATTTAATAGGTGTCCTAGGGTGACGTTATGATGCTTGTATCCCCATTCGTGTGTGCTGTTTATGCTGGATATCATGTTCTGTGCCTTTAAGACTGGCTCTGAAGAGTGAATGTTTTATTTTGGTTTTTGCTATCAGCCTCTCCCCCATGGCTGGCGGGACACAGAGATGGGCAGTACCTAGTGCTGTTTTTGCTTTTTTGCTTTTGGTTTTCGCCTTGCTCTTGCTCTTGCTTCTGCTTGCTCTTGCTTCTACTCATTAGCTAGTTTAGCTACACAGTCCAAATTTCTTCCTAGACTGTTTCTCCTTTCCTTTTTTGGACCAACTTGAACCTGCTCTGGACTGGGACCTGGGAACACTGAGAGTTTGCACCCTGTGGCCTGCAGCAGCTGCCCCAGCACCAGAGGGATTGATAACAGAGCGACCACCCCCGAGAGAGACTTTCCGAATTTGTCGTCTTTCAGAGCAGTGAAAGAGTGGTGTCATCTGGTATTGTTCATTTTGTGTGCTGGGGGTTGCTGTGCCTGTTGAATAAACAGGTTCTTTCCACTTCTCTCCAAGGAATTCTTCCTGAACCAATTGGGGGGGAGGGGCCATTTGGGTTTGCTTTCTGGAGGGGCCCCCTTTGGAGATTCTCTCCTAAATTTGCCCTAAACCAGGACAATAGGAAATACTGCAAGCAAAATTTGACCTGAAATATCTGAAACAGGCGTGTAAAGTAAAGTACAACTTGATCTTACGTAAGCAAATTCAATTGTTATTTGCTGCTTTGTGTTATCTGAGAGAAATTGGCGCCAACAATTAAAAAAAAATTGGGAAAGATCACAGTCCAAAATAAAATGAAGTGAAATCTTAGCCTAGCACTGATCTGTGGCGAGCATGACTTTAAGGCAATCTGTGCTTTGTTTATCCTCTCCTTGTCTGCCCACCAGGCAGCAGGACAGAAGACAAGCTGAGAAAATACTGTGAGCCAAGGAGCTGGCCTAGATGCCTGCCTGAGATACCTGAAGGCAAATTTAGCTTTGGCTGAGGCCCTGCTGAATGTCTCTTGCAGTTTCTCTGTGGGAGTTATTGTCTGGGCAGATCCAGGACTTCCGCAGGCATTTTAGCTGATGTAAAAGGGCTGAGAGGGGAGTGATGAGTCTCACCACACCTCTTGTGCATGCTCTGTTCCTACCGTGGCTAAGGTCTGCTGCTGTCAGTTCCTCCAGTGAGCATGATATTGTGGGACACATCTGGCAGGAAGAATGGGAGCCACAACTTTGTACTGAGGAAGCAGCCATCTCACTGAAGGATTCTCCCATGATATGCAGCTTGGAAAAATGGAACAAAATTCTCCAGAGGTGCATTATGAGCAATCTCAATGCAGTGGCACATTGGCTGCAGAGGATATCCTGTGGCATAAAAATGATCGCAGGCAGCTGGCAGGAAGAGACAGGTCAGTGGGCTCATGTTAGCTCACGGCTGATTATAATTTTTTAAAATCTTATCAATTTCCTAGTTTAATACTGAGTGGAATTTAATTAAAGTGGTGTTCGAATTTAAGTATTTCACCACAATATCAGCTACCCACTCAGTACAACACTGCTGTCATCACAGACATACTGATTCTGGTTTACACAGCACTTGCTGCTTCTCCACAGAGGGCTGATTGGTCCCATGATGACCATGCTCCTCCTGATTTCCAGCTGTTACATTTCATTAAGAGACAGCTAAAACTGCCTCAGTGGTTTCCTCATATTACTTTTCCACATAAGCAGTTGGTTCAACTACCATGGGGATGCCAAGGAGTCAGGAACAGGATGGGAGGGTGGTTTGTGAGAGTCTCTTCCTACCCAGAGGTAGTCCAATTTTGAAAGGCTTTGGGAAACATACTCATGAGCAACTGAAAACGCCTAAAGATCTCCTGGAGACTAATGAGACTAATGCATTTACATTATTCAAACAAAATGAAACAGGAAAAATTGAGTAAACAATGAGCCAGAAATCAGCATTTTGTAAACAATCTCCTATTTGTTATTCATCAACATAATTTTGTTCCATGGTTATCTCCTCTAATAAATGTGTATGCATTTTTGTGCTACTCTTTCCTTGAGATCATTACTTAAAATAGTGTTCTCACTATTTAGAGTGCCTTAGATACACAGCAGAAAGCCTCCTGCAGAAAGCCTTCACTACAGTTTTTCAGAGGGTTAGGCCTGCTGTCACTGAAGGTGATGAGATTTTACAATCAAGTTTAACAGACAAAAGGATGCCCTATATCATCTGCTGAAGCCAGGTAATGTAGTGATCTTGAACATGTGTATAGATTCCAGGGGAAAAAAAGTAGGACATAAGCATATATACATAAAGGTTTTACAGAAATAGCAGGTGTTAGATGAATAGGGAGACTCTACCCTACTAGCTGCAAGCCAACTATAATATGGATCGAGGGCTCCTGAATATTAGCTCTCTTTTTATCCCACTTCTCTGCTGCACAAGAGGCATCATTAGACCAGCAGCAGAAGTACTTTGCTTAGCCCATACCTTGCCACATACGCCTGAAAAAGCTATTGCTTTGCTCATCTTAACCTACAGGGAGTTTCAGAACAAGGACACACATCAATTTATTTATAATATGCATACTGGTACCATGTTTGCTCTGACACTGGCTAAGAGAGAGCTCTGCTCTTCTGGAGATACTGCTGGGTTTATTAGATAGTGCAATCCTCAAAGCCCCTCTTCTGTTTCTCTCATTTATCTGTGCAGTGAACTATGATTTGGCCTACTTTCAATTAGCACAGAAGGGGAGCATCTCAGCTCTCTTCCCCTGTGGCTTTTCTATCCTGTGTATTTGCAATATTCGCTTTTATAGCCTTGCCTTCTAGGGATGCAGGAAAGAAAACAGACCAATATAACTCATATTGCAGCATGGGGCAACAAGGTTGCTCCAATATACATGGTCTTTCCTGGATGAAACGATGTTGCCAAGACAACAAGATACCACAAATAAAAGTCACCCTTCCTCAGGGCACGTAATTCCACAGATGAATTCTGAAGATCCTGGTAAATACAAATTCTTTCTCTCAGTGGTCATTTTGCTGATAAGGAAATTAGGAGAAAGATGTCATGAGTGTGCTGAAGACCTCATAGCCAGCTCAATTCAATAAATGAACCAGTGCCAGAAGACAAATAAAACTGTAAAACATTAACAGAGGCTCCAGACCTCTGGAAACCACTGTCCAAGTGTCAGCACAAGGGATCGCCTATGGGATGCTGTTAATGGTTCCTGACTGACGGGAGGCAGTGGCCAAGGGCTGGCTCACGGCCTTCTATAAGAGCGGCTCAGGTAACTCCATCTCAACAGATGAAAGAATAATAAAATAATGCCCTGACCAAAATGTGAATTAGCATTAATTTCGTTAATTCAGTGGCACCAATTCAAGCCTCAGCTGCCTGCATTTAGAAGGTATAACAGTATGAATGACACAGTTGAGGCTTGGCTTGATCTAAGTGCAGTCACTCAAACGAGGGCAGCTGAGTTAAGCCAGTCTCACAACCCTTGCAGTGAAATCAGAAAATGGACTAATCTGCTAGACTAACAAATGGGGGGATTTTGATTGGTTTTGTCAGCTTCTTGCGGTGCATTTTAGCCTGCAGGAATGTTGTCTGCACATTAATGCCAGAAATACCACAGCGTCACTGGCCTCTCATTTCAGCACAATGCCTTTGCAGATTCAGATGCAAAAAAACAACATCAATATTTAGAGGTAGCCATTCCAAACTGGAAGCTTTCTGGGGCGTAAACATCACATCTAAATAAAAGATAGTGCATAGACTCGGTTACTAGCAGGAACGAGTACGTGTGCCAGAGCTCCTGTATCGCTGCTGCCAGCATGAGAGTTCTGTGCTATGGAGATCAACAGTGGATGCCTGACTGACTGTGTGGTCAGCTCAGATCCATCACTAATTAAGAGCAGCTTTCACTGATTTCATTATTTTAATTTATAAACCAATACACATGGATTTTCTGTAATAATCTTCCCATGGCAGTTCTGCCTGCAGAGAAACCTCCTGATCTCTCTCAGGGGTCTGACTGAAACCCTGCAAATACCTGCAGAGTGCCCCTTGCATCCTGGCTCTTTTCAAAGCAAATGGAAGCATGAGGACACACAAGGATTCTCCACTGATCACAAAATCCCAAATTATTTCCATAAACAGTTTCTCAGAAGCTTCTTATTCTGATGCTTATCTTCCTTACAGAAGTACGTTTTATGAGAGATGTAGCAGATATTTCGGAGTTAATGCTGAGGTTGTAAAAGGATGCCACATGTGCTGCCACTTTCCTAAACTCATTGGCCAGCCTAAAATAAGAAGCCTCAAAGTATCCTTTCCCATAGCAGCCAGCCAATGTCTTGTATTTTCCCATCCTTTCCTGCATATTTTTAGTAGCAGCAGTGGCTTCCTTGTCTTTATATGCCTTCATTAGTAATTCAACTACGTATTTCCAATTTTGGCAAACTTTGGTCAGGACAAAAGACCATAAATTTGCAATGTTTCTGAAGTTCTGGAAGGCTGGTTAGGGAAACTTGAGCCAAATTGCCATTCCTAGGCTTATGATCAGACAGCAAAAGATTCAGGAAGGAGCAACCCATACGAAATTGTGATTTAAAAGTTCTGTTCTTCATGGAATCATTGAGTTGGTTTATTTTTTCACAGCTATAAACTAGAATCCTTCAGATTGGGGATTGAAATGATGTATGACAAGCCACTAGCTGGTGAGAAAACCCACTATTACTCAGGCACGCAAACTGTAGCCCAAATGTCATCTAATATTTCACTAACACTCAACTACATCTTTATTTTTAACTGATGTTTTATCTACCTGTAGCATATTTTCTAATTAGATGGGAAACTAGAAGGAATGACACTATGACTATTTAATACAGACTTGATCTTATGCCCAGGGAGAACCAAATGATCATTTTTATGGGGCTTTTGATCAGGTCCATATAGGTGTACATGTATAGTTTTGAAAATATAAGTGCCAGTGAAGAAGTGTAAATGCAGTATTGATTCTTGATGAGAGTGATAGAAATTCATGGGCTTCAAAGGGTCTTGAGGCAGAACTTAACTATAAAGGGTTGAAAGGGTGCTTTCTAAATATATCTGCACACCCTGGAAACATTCTGCCTGCAGATATTGTTTATTACTGCAAAGATCTGAGCACCCACTGAGTCCCACAGTCTTGGGAAGAGAGGCTCCCAGAAAGATGATTGTGCAGCTGGCAGAAACCTTCCTGGCCAGTCCGTATGAGCAAAGGCTTTTGGTATTCAGCAACTGCCAGGCACCCTGCGCTCAGTGAGGACAGGGACAGAATTCATCAGCTTCAGCAGGAAGAAAATCAAGTCATTTGAGCCAACCATTTTCAGCATAAATATATGCCACTGCCTTCAGGTAGAAGCATATCTGGACCTTCTTTGGTCCTTCCTCAGAGTACTGCTTATCTGTGCACATTCAGCTGTCAGCCCCATGCTACTTTTAACTAAGGAATTAATGAAGAGCACATGGAGACCAAGAGCTTCCTGCAAAACATAGGGAGGTGAGCAATTGGTATTTTCAGATTGAAGTGGTAGCTAGTGGCAGTCAAATTCCCTGTAACTTTTCTTTTAGAATAGGCAAACAATGCTATTGGTTAAGTTTAAAAAGTATGATTCATCACAGCAAAAGGATGATTTTTACTGCTTGTTTTGATAAATAGAACTGTTTGGGATTGCCAGATTAAGTTGGAGAGATGCAAATAGAACTCCGAGGATATAAAGGACCAATAGCGCTATTTACCAAATTAAAACCTTTTAAAGAGGAACTAACATCTGTCCTTAAAAAATGAACATGCACTTTGTCATCTGCAAAATAAAAGACTGAGAAACTCCATTTTTCAACCTAGAAACATTTACATGCTACTCCAGCAAGAACAAAAGGAATAGTGAGTCATGTTCAGCATCATGGATCTAGTCTACCACTACTTTTATCTAAAAGTATGGAATATCCTGTAGATAATAACCAATTCAGATGCAGTTAACTACAGAGAGTATTATATCTTCAGACTACACAAACAAATAGTAACCAAAATAAATCTTATTTTTCACTACTTATTTATACAGACATCATACTGTGGAATTGAAACATTCATCTGAAAATATATCAATAAAGCAAATTGTTAATTTTCAGAAAATTGTTAATTGTCAGAAAATCCATATGTTTCTTCAAATAGTGTGTTTAATTTCTAAAAGGAATGAGTAGTTTTCTCCCATGCTTTTGGTCTCCAAGATTTTCTTCTATATTTTAGAAATCCTTTGTATTACCGTAATTCAAAAGCCTCTCTGAATTACTTGACTTTGTAAGCTGCAGACCTGAAGAAATCTTACATATGGAGAGACTGACCAAAAAAAAAAAAGAAAAAAAAGAGGAGACCTGGTCAAATTGCAGTCAAGTCCCGCAATAATTAGGAGTTCCATATCTACAGGTGCTGTTTGCAACAAGACTGGGACGGGTTAGCAGCAGAATCTGGAAGAGAGCACAATAGCTTTCTTTCCTCATTAAATGCTCTATCACCACCTTGGACTGCCTTTGCCCAGTCCCTTGGGCAGTCCAAGCAGCAAGGTGCAGCTTTCACCAAACAGAGCCCCTTGAACCCATCTCTAGTGACAACTCAGGTTGTCTGATGTACTCTTTCCTGCACATCAGCTCCTGTGTTGACTTACACAGGCGCTCAGGAAGAGAAATCTGAAATGGTAATTCAAGGAGGATCACCAATGCCACATTAAACACTTATGTGGACACTTTAATTCAGAACTAAATTTGCCTTAATGAATTAAAATAAAATGAATGAGTTTATGAACTGCATAAACATCCACCCAAGGGTTTATGATGTTATAACTAATCTGTTTCATATTTATGGTTTAAATAATTCAAGTTACAATGTATAAACAAGCCCTCGAATAAACAAGACTTAGACCAAGGTTTCAATGAAACTGTTGTTCATCAGTCTATCTTTGATTTCCAATTCATAATCTGTGTTTCCCTAACAAACCTCTGTATACAGGGCAATTCAGTTTCTCTTTCTAGCAACTATTTATTATTCCTCAACATACTAGCCCTAGCATCCCTGGAAAGAGCTCATGAAGTTAATGGTTTTGTCTGGGTGATTGCCATCCACGTTTCAGATCCCCGCGGACATGGAATTCTCATCTCTGCTGCCAGTACCCTACACATCTCCCCGTATGTGCCTTTTTAATGCAGCTCACGGACATGGAAACAAAGGGCAACTACCATGATTAAAAAATCCCATCAGATTAGACCCACTGGGCTGCACACTCACGTGACCATACCAGCCCAATTCCCAATCACAACACGGGTCACACGTCACAGCAGGACTCGCTCAAGGTACTGCCATGCTGGCCTCGGGGATTCCTGCTTCATTTCCCCCCTGCGGGAAACACCGTGTGACAGCAAAACAGTATTCTAGGAATAAAACTTCCTCAACAGCACTTCTCAGTGGAAGCAAATTTCCTCATGGCTTCATGTCACTGTGAAATTTTGTGATTTTCTCCCGTGCCTTTACAAAGGCAGTGAAAACCCAAAGAGCGAAAGCCAGAGGTGTAAGAAATACTAATTAATATCCATGCTTCACATGCAATCTAAAAATAAAATGCAGAGTCAACACATTTTGTTGTCAAATGAAATCATTCTAAAATAATCTGTAAGGACACAGGTTGATGACGACTCTCCATTCACGAGTCATGGCAATAGAAGCTGAGGATATACGACTTTTTACACAATTTGTTGTTAAAACACTTAAAACATTTCCAATGGATGTTGTTCTCCAATCCATATACCATGAAGAAGCTTATGCTCTGAACAGCATCTACTTTCAATCATCAGAATTTGTACTTTTTCTAATGGATTAATTGTATTATATTATTTTAACATGAATGCACTGTTGTAGAATTATGTTGCAGCATTATAGTTTGGGTGGCCTCATATAATCTTCACACAGCAGCTGGAAATGTAATTAGCATAAAGACCAAACAGCCTCATTAAACATCTCTTTCCTGTAAGAAGGGACACGTTTAGAGGCCTCATTTCACGCATTTCTTTACAGCTGGCACAGGGGTAGAACAATCCCCAAATGCATTTTTCAGCCCAGCTAAGCAAAGCCCACTTCTTAAACCCTGGTAATGTTCTGCAGCAGATCTCAGGAAGACACAGTGATACTGCTCTGTGGTGGAATACGTGCTCCCAGGGGAGTCATTGTTTCCTCCATTTTTGAACTAGGAGCTTCCAATTGGCAATTCAAGTATAAAAATAGACAACTGCTTTCACTGCCTTCCTTGTACAAATCAGATCTGCAACTTCCAAATGCACTTCCATTATTTTAATCTCCTTAAAATGACAAATCTGAAAATGCTGACAATTTAAAATACCAGCAATAGAGAGGCAAACATCAGCCATCACTTTCCCCTGCTATTAAGTTTCTTCTGCCACCCTAAGCTTTGGGCTCTTTATCTAATTGCAAGGCTGAAAATGACCACTGGCTTTAAAAATTGCTGTGAATCCTTGGTTCCACAGCAGTAAGACGATACCCCAGATAGTTTTGGTCCCTCTATAGAATGGCAAAAGATAAATTTTTTAAAAAATTGTCTACAGTTTTGCATGAATTCTGGTACATTTTTCTGGCTAATTTCTCGAAAGTCATTAAGAAAATGTCAGTGCATACAAAGAGAAGTTATATGGAATCCTAGGATTTCTTTTTTTCACTTTCAAAATTCAGAATACATCAAGCGTGCAGTTTTGGATCAATGAAAAAAATAGAACTGCATATGGATTTTAATTTTTATTCAGTCCTTGAATGCTAGCAGTGTAATACTTCAACAGATCTAAGATACAAATGTTTTCCTTTCTACCAGGCCATTTTATATTTGAAACTCAGGTTTTTAACTATACTAAATAATATCTAGTCCAAATTTCAAACAGAGATGTAAATTTGCCTAAAAACTAAAAAAAAGATTCATCTAGAAAACACAGAAATATAATGATCTTTTTTTGTAATTTTTCTTCACGTAAAAATATTTGCTTCATTCAATGTGCATTCAGGAACAGCCCAAGTTCCTGCAAAATGCTGCTTTTCTTCAGACAATGACATCTTGTACTTCCCTCAAAAAGTCACAACACCGTGAACATAGCAGCCCTTTCTAACTCTGAAAAGTGGTTGTACTGCTGGTTTTTAATAAAACCCGAGCTCTTTTTTTGCAAGTTTGGACTTAGTTCTACAACAGTACTGTTTTTCTCTCTTCTCCCAAAATCTTGGAAATGATCAGTGATTTTTAGCAATGCCTTAATGCTGTATGATCTGCTCCAGCACAGCAAAAATACCTGGCTTGAACGAGCATCTTTATCACCTGCTTGCTGTTTCACTTCAAAAGGGCGCCTGGGGGTTTTACACAGAAGTATTAACAGGCTTTGTCATGGAGGAGAACAGGAAGGACTCTGAGGTATTTCAAGCTTCAGGGTGGCTTCAGACCCAGCTACCCTGGAGGGGACACCCTGCTCTCTCTCTGAGAGAATTCAGAATTATATTTCCAAGTCATCAGAATATGAGTGTCAGGGAACAAGAAACCATAATTACTTCTGTTCTCCATATTTAAACCTAGAGACAGTCTGGCTTGAAAGAAGTATAAGAGGGATTATAACTGAAATATTAATACCGTTCACATGGGATCACAGCAGATATTAAATAAAATTCAGAACAGAATTGGACCATAAAGTGCTTTAAAACAGTCATCCTTGTTAGACAATAATTCAAACAAAACCACTCTTTTCAAGGAAAACAGAAGCTCTGCAGATAGATGTCTATAACCTGGCACTTGGGAAAACCACATCAAATCTCTCACCCTGTGGACCACCTCCCCAGAAGTACAGGAAGGGGTGAGGGCAGGCATATCTGCAGGCTGTGCTTCTTCATTTCCCCAGGTAAAGGTCTCACCTAAATAGCATGACCAGTTTAGTACCCTGAGAGATTTATATGAAAAAACAAAACGGGAAATTACTGGCAAAGCAGAAGGTTTAAGAGAAGCACTGGCAACATCTAACTGAATTTGTCCCAACTGGAATATTCTGGAAAGAAAGGTTCAAAATATTTACCTGTTGTAGTTAGAAATAATCAGCAGTAGGAATCAAATGATCTGGGTATGGTTTATGAATAACAGTTTCTTTAATTGAACAGTTTTACCACATTTTGTTTTCTTCTTGTTATTCATCAGAAATACTGAAAAATCCTTGCCCGTAAGTGTTGCCAATTTAAGCAATCCCCTCTGCTGACTGGGAGACTTAACTTACATAAACACACTGACATATGATTTTTTTTACAGAGTACCTTTTAAAAAAAATTCTGGTTGGAAAAACCAAAGCAGCAAGGCTTAACAAGTAGAAAAAAAAAGATGCAGGCACAAAATTAAAATCTGGTTTAAAGCAGATTTTGGGAGTGAGGCAGCTAAAGGTTGGATGAGTCAATTTTGTTGTGGCTCACTTATTATCTTTAAATGGCTTGAGTGAGACTGAAAGCAGTAGGAAGCACATGTTATGCTCTCTCCAAAAAGTAAACTGAAAAAATCCACGTGCTCTCTTTTGTGGCATTGCCTACACTGTTTGGCTTAAATCTTTAGATCCAGAGTACAGACTTCATCCATTCCTATTTAGCAGAGTAACTGCTAGCAAGAGAAGATTGTCATCCTCTGTACAGAAAACTATTAAAAGAATCTCGAGGCCCTTAGGCAGCAGATCGATCCACAAACCTGCCCTTAATGTCCATTTTCCCCAAGCCAACTGATGATGCTTGGCTCACAATGGTTTGCCTTTTGACTTTCTGATATTCTGGTCTACTTCAGTCCTGGTCTTTATCCTTTCCAACTGTCCAGTCCTACACCTTGAGACAGGCTCTAAAACACCAATCTCCACAATTTTACCTAGGCCAATGAAGCCTTAAATCAAGCAGGAGCAGACCTTCCCAATTCTCAGGAGGGTAGCCCAAGCACGAGGCTCGGGAGTCACAGTCATGTCTGCCTGTGGTCACAGAACAGGACGTGGCTCACCAGCTCACCCATGGGTTTTGGGATGGGAACTGTGGCACTAGAGGACTGATACGTGATCACTGCCTTGTGGAGGAGGATTGTAAGTAGTTCTAGGAAGGGAAACTGGGACACAAATAAAAGGAAGTTTCAATATACTTAGGAGGAAAGGCTGAGTTTGAAAGATTTCCTTTTCTCTCTTTAGCATTACTGGCTGTCTCAGACAACAATCTACTTGGCAACAGAGCTGCTGAGGAGCTTTCTTCTGGTCTTTCTCTGCTGTACTGGACTGGCAGTACAGGCTACCAGTGAACCCAACCCAAACACTGCTGAATCCTTTGCTCTCCTACTTAGAGCTGAGCTTTCTTTACACCCTTTAATTTCTCATAATTTGAGAATTATGCTTTTCTCTTGTCATTCCAACTAGTGTCCTTCAAGTACAAGGTACATGCTTCCTTCTCCCTTTTGTCTGAGCACTGCAACTGAGGAAGCAAGGATGGCAGAAGCCAGACATACCAATTCTTTAAAATGAAGGTCACCAGAAATGGAAAATGACAAAACTAGACATTTTTCTCTACTCAAACTCCTCCAAGCAGCTGAAACACTTTTTTTCTGAAAGATTGCAAACAATTGGCTTTTGATGAAAGCAGTGATAAAAAACCTTCAATAATATTTCAAGTAAGCACAGAATCTATTTCCCCTCAAGCTTCTTTATTTCAGAAGCAGTTCCTTCTCCACAACATCGCCAGGAAATGACATTTCAGCATGTGTACAGGACTGCAGCATAACAGCAACACACCCAGGAAGATTTTTCAAGTTCACAGCAAGGCAAGCAGAAGATAAAGGTATTAAAAAATTTACAAAGGTCTAGCAGAAGAGACAGCTTGCTCTCTTGCTATCTCCTTTGCTGGTTCTCAGAGAGCTCAGTGTGGCTTTTAAAACCTTGACCAGTCTTCTAGAGCCTTCCCAGCTGCATCCAGCCATGGAAATGTGCTTGGGAATAGAAAATCCTGTTTCTTCCTGGCTTATTCTGCTGTGAGACTGCTTCTTGTTAGCTGTAAGAAACCATCCTCTCAACAGACAGAATTTTGTAATTTAGAAATTTGCCTCTTCTCCCAACTTTATAATACTTCTCATTTTGTTGAGGGGACCTTTGCCCTGCATGGAAATAAAGGTTTCCACACTTCATGTAAAAATCTTAGCTGAGTTTAAAAAACATATAGCATACCTTTGACTGTAGCATGAGTAACAGTGTGGCAGACTTTGGTTTCTTTGTCTAACTCCCTGTATATGGAACTTGGGTGTTTGGAGAGTTTATGTTGTTCTGTGGGAGTCTCATCATCCATCAAGGAACTTCCAATAGGATGTTCTGTGATAAAATGATTGGTAGACCTGACACTGAAAACCACTTTATGCTGGTGGGAACTTCACTTCTGTCCAGGAAGAGAATTACTGTCAGAATTGTTTCTGTTCCTGCTGCGGTACACTGGTGTCCCTCACAGAGTGTAATCTCCTTGTTTTTCTGAGATTATGCCTAACCAAAGCCCATCTTTCATTCACAGTGCATATTTTTTACACCTCCTTAACACACTACCTTCCAGCAGAAGAGGTTGCTCAGATCAAACCTCATCTGGTGGCTCATCTGGTGCTTCCCATCTGCAAACAGATGGGAATATCCTATCTGTGATCTTTTCTGCCTACTCTGGCTGCTTTACGAAATGTCTAATGATGATCTCACAGAGAGACCAGCTGTGAGGCAAAGACATGAGATGTCTGCACCAACTTACCTTTGTTACCAAGTCAGCACCAAGGCAATGTCAGACTTTGGACGCCTCAGTAATGTCACTACAGGGATACCCAAACCAACGTAAACTATAAACACACAAATTCTTACAAAACATGAACATCCTTTCGACCCTCTGCTTGTCAGTGACAACACAGTAACAACGATGGAGGATGGGGGACTTATTATGCTCAAATATCGCAATTGGAGTATTGATGTGCTGAGAGGAGTCATATATAATAAGCATAACACTGAAGTCCTCCATCAATCAAACTACATCCTGTCTCAATTTATGTCATTACCAGGAGTCAGAAAATAACTTTTCCTATTACCTAAAAGGTTTTTTTGCTCATTGACTGCTGAACTGTATTTTAAAACATTCATATCTGAAAAAATAAGCAGAACTTTTAGTCTGATAAAGCCATGGATACAAAATGTTAGCACTTGGAAATACCAAGAAAAAGACAACCTTTCAACCTTAAACATTAGCCAACTCTCTCTTTCTTCCTGTCCTTTCCCAGAGAAGAATCTCCCATTAATTTCAGAGGAAATTTCATCAGATTAGGCCATGTGTTTTGACCCTTACTACTTCTGACATTAAAAATAATTGAATTCATTGTTGCAGTAAATAAGGGCCTAATAAAGTACTTGTTTTTACTTGTATCTGTTTTTTGATAATTACTGATGTTCTGTGCAGGTAGGAAAACTTGGGTGCATGCCTGTAGGACACTAATGGGAATGTTTTTTTTCCCCAAGTGTCACATTTATCAGTGCACTAGAAGAAAATAACCCCATATTATGAAGTTTCATGCTGGCTCTCATTATGCCATCTCACAAGCTTGTCCTTTGATTTATTATAAAGATTAAATATATTTTCTCAGCAAGATCAGAGATATTAGACAAGAGGTCATGGAAATGCTGACAGAAAAATGCTAGTTTTTCATGTGTCAGATCTTTTGTACTACACATCCAAGGTTCAACCAATGCTTCTTAATTGCTGGGGGTTCTTGTAGGATGCTGGTGGATTCCTGTCCCCCAGGGCTGGCAATAATGGAAACTATGAGGTCCCAGGTCTCACACGGTTCAGGACTAAATCTCTATCCCTGCCTTCTACAGGGTGCTCAGCAAATTTGACATCCTTGTCAATTTTGCTGCAGTTAGTAGCAGGGGAGCTGACAGGAATACCGATTTTGTAGAGCAGCTGCAGGATACTGTTAACTTCCTAGAAATGAAAATTTTTCTAAAAAATAGATAGGTTTTGGAATCAACTGAGATCAAACCCAGTACTGTGACTAACAAATGTTCCTGGAGACCCAGCTTTTAAATTGGTTTTTCAGACACTGAACTCCCTCTTACTAGGGGAGAAGACATGCTGGCATGTCTGGTAAAACTTCCTATTCCTCTGAGAAGAGAAAATGCATGTTTTCAGTCTGTTTTTAATCACTGTGTATTTTTCAAATATTTTGGTAATGGGGCAAATCTAAGCAATACTTCTTGTAATGCTCAGAGCAGATTATGGAGCCATATTCCATCCAGCTTCAAACCAGCTGGTCCAACCACAACAGTATGCAGTTCAACCTCATCAGCTGGAGCTGCAGAAACCATAGAAATCAAAAGCAGGCAAGCTTTGGCAACCCATGGTACCTCCTGAACAGCTATGGTTATTCTCCTAGTTGTAATCAACCAAGCCAGCATGCTGAAACTAGATTCAAAGTAGTTGTCACCACAGTCCACATATCCCTAAGAGCTAGATGGTTTTCATGGAAATCCTGCTAGACTGTGGTTATGACTGATGCAGAACATGAAAGACAAGTCTTTTGTTTTGCAGAAAGTTGTCAGTTTTGGTGACAATAGCTTCTCAGCTGTCAAGTCAAAAAATATGATCATCAGTCAGAGTGATACAGCCATATAGTCCAGTTCATTAGTTTTTGGCTGACAAACCAGAAAGCAGCCTAAACAGCACACAGTATAGAACTCATTCAGGTACAAACCCTGAAAACACTTATTCTGCATTTAAACTCATGCAAGAATTCACTCTTAGTTAAATGAGATGTCTCACCCCATTGTGGGTCCTTTTCAGGAGTACAGGATTTGGGGTGCCACAGGTACACCCAAATAGTGCCTAAAGGCTTCCACTGTGCAATATATAGGGCAGAAAAGCAACTGGATTGTAACTCAAACCTCTTCTGGCACTTGAAGGAGCAAGATACTCACTGCTTTCTTTCTAGATCTAGTGAGAACAATAAGAAATCTGGAGAAACACCATGTTTTCTCACAGATAATCCAGGCTAAAGACTTGCAGAACCACATGTAGCAATTATTTGCCATCATGAAGGAATGAAGAAACCTTCTAAATAGATTGCAAAGCTTTCACCACATGCATCAGTGCCTGGATCTGGTATTCTTGTTCAGACTAATTTACATTATAAACCCACATTTTTTCAGTTTTCTAGATTTTTTTTTAAAATAAAAATGGGTCTTGGACTAGAACTGCGAGAAAAGAATGGCAAAAGGAGGGGTGTGGCAGGAACCGGGATCTGTTTTTTTAAAAAATACAAGGGACACATCATTCCTGCCTAATGGAATGAATAATTTCTGGTTATGCAAGTTACTCAACACAACGTCAACTTCTTTATCCTGTGTGTTTCCCACTCCTTTATTAGCACTCACAGGAGCTTAAATGTGGCTAAATCGACCACTAACATTTTCTTTTCATACTGCTTTTTCCTTTATTCATAATCTGCTGCATCAATATTCAAAGATGAGTTAGGCTCTAGCTCTAGTAGCAGAACCTGAAAATACAGCTTTGGTGAGCTGCTGCTTTAATTCTACTGCAGTGTTGCTTTGGGTTTTTCCTAAGATGTTTCCTAAGATTTCCTAAAGAAAAAAATGGTAACAAAGTTAAAGACCTCCTCTTAGAATCTGATGAATCTCTCCAAGGCAAGTTTCAAGGGCTGAAATACACATAAACTGAGGGTGTATTACAAATTTTCAGCCTTAATGAGCAAAAAGTTTCAGATTAATAAACCGACCCCAACACGACTGTTACCTGCTGAAGTGTGCTTGAATTTTTCACTCTTCTTCTTCCTCCATTTCCATGGCTTAAAAAGTCTCCCGAGAGTGGCAAATTTGCTCCTCCTTCTGATTGGAGGCGTGTGAGTCCCAGGTACTAGAGAATCTGAGCGCATTGCAGCCAGTCTTTCCACCTCTTCAGCTGTAATTTCAGTGAGAAAAAGAGAAAAAAACAAGGAAGGTGGGAAGTGAAATAAATGCTTTAATAAGTTATCAGAAAATCACACAGATGGCCAAAATTTTTCATGGACACGGACAAGAGTAACAAAGCAAAAAAGTTGTAGTCCCTCTTATTGTAACATTCTTTTCTTTTCTTTTAGTGAAATCATTAATCGACTGTAAAGAACAGTAGTAACAATAAGATTCAACATGAATATGGGTTATTATGTTATAAAAGTCATGACTTTTAACAAATTGTTCTACATCACACTAGACAGCTGGCAGTTTAGCCATCAGCCATTCCTGGGAAAGTGTGACAGAAACTGGGGAAGAGAAAGTTAAAAAAAAAAAGATGCAATATAATTTAAAATAAATATTACAAGTTTTTTTTTTTTTATTGCAATAGAAAGAGACATTTCCTTTAATTCATATTTATTAAGAGCAAGGACCCTGATAAATAATGACCCTTTGGTACCATTACCGTGTCCATTAAAATTGCTTGGGTTACAAAAAGGGATTACATTAGGAACTTCCTAGTGAGAGAGAGGGTGCTAAAATATCATAGAATTTTAGAATTATTTGGGATGAAAAAGGTCTTTTAGATGGGGTCCAACCATTAACCCAGCACTGCCAAGTCCACCCCTAAACCACATCCCCAAGTGCCAGATCTACACATCTTTTAAATCCTTCCAAAGATGGAAGTGACTGCATCACTGGCTGCCAGGTGAGTGACTGCATCACTCACCTGGCAGCCTGTTTCAATGCTTTACCACCCGTTCCATAAAGAAATTTGCCCTAATATGCAATCTAAAAGCTCCCTGGTGCCACTTGAGGCCATTTCCTGTAGTCCCACCACTGGTTACCTGGGAGAAGAGGCTGACCCCCCACCTGGCTCCACACTCCTTTTAGGCAGTTCTAGAGAGCAATAGGTCCCCCCTGAGCCTCCTTTTCTCCAGGATGCCTCAGATACTCATGGTAAGACCTGTGCTCCAGAACCTTTACCAGCCCTTCTCCAGCACCCCAGTATCTTTTCTTGTAGGGGGGGCCCAAGCCTAGTGCCATTTTTCTGCCCACTCATTGATCTCCAATTCTTAAGCTTAGCTTTCAACACTTAAACTTTCAATTTTGGATTTTAATACAGTCCCCACTTAGGGCTAAATTCCCTTGAAGAAGATAGAGGTTTCCAGTAAGCTTCTGTTTTTAAGATTTCAGTTATCTGCAACCTTTACCGTGTAATACATCAAGATAGTCTCAATACTGAAAAAAAGAATCCCAAACCAAAACCCTGAAAAATTTAAATTACCCTTCCAACCTGATGAGAACAAGAGAAAACTGGGGATGGTCACTTGATGTAGATCTATTGCATGGTAAGGCAAATTTTGTGCTGATAGTTTTGGGAAATAACATCTCTGTCATTAAAGACACAGATAGAGGAAAGCCAGAACCACAAAGAAAACACCAACAGAGAGAAGGTACCAGCAACATGAGAGGTTGTCTCTGTGGCACAGCTGCCAGGGATGCAAGAGGGTCTCCCTGCCTTGGGCTGGAGGATGCAGCTCTCTCCATAAAAAAAGCATCTGCATAATTCAGTCAGCATACAAGCAGGGGTTTTGTGTGTGATTTGTTGGGTTTTGTTTTTCGGGTTTTTATTTTTTTTTTCTTGTTTGTTTGTTGGGTTTTTTTTAGTTGTTGGTGGTGTTTGGTTTTTATTTTTTTTTAAGAAATACCATTTCCCAGATTTGTGTTGCAATGTGACACTGCCACCAACGCTGATTTGAGTGGTTTGCACACACAGTCTGAATCAATAAATAGAGGATGCAGATTGCCATCTCTATTGCTCTGAAGACAACAGGCCAGTGTTTCTATTTACCTCTAGCATTTTAAATATTAACCTCAGGCATGAGAACAGGCTCAGGAACCTCAGCAGAACACTGCTTTGAAGGGATGAGCACGCCCACTCCACACTGACAGAATCACCAGAGATTTTGGCTGGCAAATTCTTATGTATCTCAATGGAAATTTTTTCGAGGCTTTAAGTGAGCCAAATTTAGGTTGGTTTTCATAGGAACAGCCAGAAACACATTTCTAACACAAAGGAGGTTTCATTATCAGAACTCCAACTGAACTACTATTTGAGTCTCTCAGGTTTTTGCAAGAAGGTTGGTTATTTTGTTATTGCTCTTTTGTTTGTTTTGAATGTTAATGTGCAACGTAATTCTTTTTCCTGTAAAATATCAAAGCCAGATACAGCTGCCTGTAACTTTCTAAAGAAGAAAAAGCTAGCCATCAAGATAGAGTGAGCCCAGATGTTTCAATGGAAATTGTTAAAAACTGCTGTTCTTCGGGGTAATAAAGAGAAAGACAGACCTTTCTGAGAACATCTCTTTTCAATTTAAAGCATAGGGAATAAAAGATAATCCGGCCAAAGCATTTCATTCTGTTCCAGCTCTTTGTGCCCGACTGCCTGGAGAAATACCTTCTTATCCAAAGAACCTATTACAGGGCTCTGTCCTGTACAGAGGCTGGGACATGCTGTATCAAGGCTGGGAATTGCCTGGTTATGCTGAATAAACCATATGGGTAAAAAGAAGAGGAAATCAGAAATTTCCTTATACTTTCTGATTTCACTGGAACCTGCTGGGTCGTGAAGACCAGCACAGGGTACAGAGAGACCACTGCCCTCTACATGCAGATCCAAAGGGACCACTCCTTTTCCCCTTCCTCATTTTTAAGATGCCTCTAGTTCCAGCAGAGAAGATGCCACTGTTTTCCACTGTTGTAGAGATGCAGCTAAAAGTAATGGGCTAGTATTGTTTTTGGTGTTTTATTTGGGGGATACAGGAAGTGGCCCATTGAGCAAACAGGGAATGACACACTACTGATGCTGCTGAATTAGGCTTCCTGCTAATAAACTTGCAGCTGAATCATATTGAAATTCCTCTTGCTGCTCACCCTCTCTCCTTTTCACCATCACCGAGCCAAGATCTCTGCTACCCAAGTGCCTTTTTTATGAAATCTCAGAGCTGCAACAATTTCTCTTTGCTAGCTGGTACTAACTGAGGCCATTTCCTGGAGAACTGACACCCCTTAAAGACACTCTCACAACACACACATAACTCTGTCCCACACCAGCTGTGCTCTCACTGCCCCTGGGGAAGCTTTTCCCACTCATGGTAAATGAGTATGGATTTACAGTCAGGCAAAACTAACACTGGAGTCAAAAAGAATTTACCCAGAGGGTGGGTTCACTGAAAGCCAAACACAGCGACAGAACCATTTCCATATTTTGACTGCTCTTCCCTGAATTTCAGTATTGTCTCACACACACAAATCTGCGGCCTCAGAGTCCTGCAGTGCCTGGCATCAGTCATGGAAGTGGCCCTTCTCCTTCATCCTCTCCAAACACACACACAGTTCCAAGCTAATGCAAGTAACAGCTCTTTTTCCTTCTCATTCGCATTTCTCAGAAGGACATGATTTTTTTCATACGAAATGCTCTCAAGAGCACTGCTAATTCAAAGCATAATAATCACTGGCTAGGAATAAAACGCATTAGCATAAAGCCATGACAATTTTAATACAGCAAGAATAAAAGCAGACCACGATTCAAGAAGTAAATGCCAGAATTCTGTGCTCTTCTCTGCTGCTGCGTCTTTTGCTCAAGTTGGCCAGATTTCTCTGCCTTCTTGGCTCATAATAACTATTGACTGGCTGTGGGCTGCGACACCCACTGCTGACAGCAGGCTCCGTAGGCTGATTTCACACCTTTGCTGTTCCCAAAAAAGCTGGTACTTGCAGGAATGGAAAGTAACCCAGACCTTGCACTCTTTTCCTATTTTTTTTTTTCCCCTGAAGAGGAAAGCAGTTCCAGCAGTCCTAGCCTGATCAGTCTGCTGAACTGGGAGAGGGAACTGCTGTGTGCATTAGTACCTGCAGTCACACTGCTGAGATCTCATCTTGGTGCTGGTGCCACAAATGTTTACGGGTTACAGGTGCTGCTGATACTCAGTGCTTTTGGGAACCTGTTCTGACTTTTTCCCAGGATCTGAGAGATCTTTCTGAGACACAAAGGTATACACTAGGACTTGTACTTATGGCAAGAGGGTGATGCACTCCCCTCCCACTTTCCTCTGTCCAAGCTATCATTCCAGACCCAGCAATGGGGAAACTAAGCCTGAGAGTTTTTCATAGGCTATTTGGCTGTGAGACAGCTCTCAAGATTTTACTGTAGTTCTTAATACTCCTGAAGTTCATATAGACTTTATACAGGGCTTAAGCAAGACTTGGAGTTTTAATGAAAAAAACCATCACAAATTGAAATACTTTGCATCCAAGTAATATATATATAAAAAAAAATTACATGTTTGAAATATATTAAAAAAAAAAGAAGAGGCCAGGCCATCTTGGACCTGTTCTGTGTGTTCTTATGATTTTCCCACATCTTTCAGTAGGGTGTTGATTTCCAGAAAGTCCAGTAAGAAACAACATAGGGGTCACCTACTTTTTGGATTTGAGCAGCATAGCACGCAGAACAAAGGCTCTCCCAAGGACATCGTAACTTATGAAGTTTTCCTGGAGAATTATAGTTTTGTCATTCCCACCACTGTCTGGAAATCACTTCATCTATTAATGTTACTGATACATAATACCATAATCCAGCTTCCATTTTAGAAAAAACCCCACTATTACTGCATTTGGGTTCAAAGAGCAATTTCATTGCTGAAGGCTGAAGCCCACCCATCCACCTGGTTGTCTTTAATATTACCTTTCTGTTCCACAAACTTCTGTCTCAGAGCTTTTCTTAACACTCATTTTTCATAATCAAACACATGATTATTTTCACAGGAAATTTACTTCACAAAATTAGATTTTAAGTTTTCCTAGGAAGCTTCAATGGCTACTTTGTGCTTTCTGTTACATTTGCACAAATCTGTAGTAACAGTCTGAAAATTATCTTGGCCCTAAAGATGAAATTAACTAAATGTGTCATAATATTCAATGACAAGAACTCTATATAAATAAAACTCCCTAACACAGTACTACTCATTGCCAATCCACATCCAACCAGTCTTTATTCTGCAGATAAGTTTCCAAAAAACTCCTGTTGCAAGGTTTCTTTTGAACTTGAACCCCAAATATCCTTCACTTCAGACTGCATGGACCTTATTCTAGCAGCTTTGTTCAACACAAGATCCAGACACACCATATGTCTTTCTGAAATGACAGGAAACCTGAACAACTCCTCTAATTGCTGAGTGCTTATGTCTACTCTTTACCCTAGCAGGAACACTTTCAATTAAAAAACCACCTTGTTTTTCTCTCAGGAAAAATGCTTTATTTTCTGCTTTTCTATTATCTTATGTTCAGTTGTTTCCCTTTAATTTCCTTTTGCACCTGGAATTAATTTCCATCAGCCTTGCCTTTCCTATGTGAATTACCCATTTAAACTTTTCCCAACTTCACAAAGGTCTGTTTTCCAATGAAAGACAAGGCATGGCACGCTGAAGTAGTCTAAACGCAGTCCTGCCAAATGAGGATGATTACCTATCTGGAGGACAACAGCTCCCACTGGATGTATGCATTTGCAGTGGCAGTGAGTTGGCAGAGTGATTTTATGAGCCGTGAAGAGCCTGTCAGAACCTTTCCTCTGCATGCTAAGCAGCACTCACATGTTCCAAACCCCTGCCAATTATCCCTGCTCCCCAGGTGTGTGGCACTTCGCACTGTGACCATGAATGGAGTCTCTCACCTCTCAACCTTACCTGTTTCAGCACAGGTACCACACCATGGTACAGCTCTGCTCTCAGCTACAATCTTTCTATCATTGTCTATTTATTTCTCTTGTTGGCACAGAAGTGCAGAGAATACTTTTGGAAATCTAATCCCTCTAGGACCCCGCTTTTGACTCATCCGCGTTTTGACGTAAAACGTAAATTATTCATGCTGATTGCAATCTGAAAGCCACTTTTTTAACCTCTGCAAACTACACTGCACTGAATGCATCACTCTAAGCATGTCTTTATTGATATGAATTCTCTCAAAACATCAAGTATTTTCTATATCGTAAGATAGTACATAAGATTTTCACTTGCAACAAAAGCACTTTATCAGGTTGTCACCAACAGCTATATAATCTCTTCCGATAAACCCTGTAACTATAGAAAATAAGGATTTTTAGATTTCTTTGATAACAACTGTTTTGTGCATCTTTTATGGCACATATTACTCACCAGGTTTTCCATCTCTTATGCATTTATTTAATATAGATTCAAGGCTAATAAATAAATAGTACTGTAGCTCATCACTGTCATGTACCCAGACACTGGAACAGGCACCACAGGTCTATCCTGGGCATCACACACAATATCTGGAGACTCAGCAGCTCCAAAATAGAGCTCAGAGCAGTCACTACAAGTGGAACACATCCAAAAACCAACCACGAGAAAAACAAGGCCAGCAAAAGCAGAGAGATCTCACACTGTTCTTGGGGCTACAGTTCCATAGCTACCAGGAATTGCTCCAATAAAACCTTCAGCTTTAAAGGAAGGGATATTTTACCCTTCCTAACTGACAAGCAGGGAGGAGATGCACAGTTTGTGCTTTTAAGAAAGCAGAGGAAGTAAGGTGAGATGCAAGGACTTTTCTGTTGAGACCAGGCATAGAACTTATTTGTGAGAAAGGAGAATCAAGGGGTCACTTTTATCTTCCCCTTGAAAAGGCTTAAGACCACATCTCTGATTTTCCCAGGGAACACTACTACACTTCATACCACGATGGATGTAGAATCACATCTATCCAGCTAAAATAGTTATTTTAAAGAATTAAAGACCTACTGGGTTTGAAAGAAAGCATTAGTGATAGTAAAGGCACTGATCTGCCAGCACAAACACCCTTCTCCCAGCACTATTCCTGGGCTTTACTGTGGGTTCTTTACTGCTTCACTTATTGAAAGAAACTACTGTTCACAGCTGTGATTTGTTGAGAGCCCGATTCTGTCCAGTTCTGTACAAAGGAGAATAAAGAGGAGTCAAGATACTGCTTCTCATTGTCCCTTTTATTCACTTCTGGTAGGGGATCTTCTGTCTGAGGCATGAGGGGAGAGATGAGAGATGTGTGGTGCTGTCTCCTATATCCTTTCCTCAGAAAGCAAAAGCAGGAGAGATGGGTAGATGGAGCCCTGTTAGCAGAGCTTGCTGGGCATCCAGGGAGAGGGATCCATGTTTCAGCCTGTGAAGAACTGCCAAAAAATCTCATGTTCTGATGTAAATGTCAGCTACAAGCAGAATTTCCTGTCTAGGGTATTGAGTCCAAGGTAATCACACTGCCACACTAAAAGCTCACCTAGCAGAGAGCATCAGAAAAATACTACTCTTCAAATCTCCTTTAAAGGTATTTTGCCAAGAAGGAGATTAAAACTCACAGCACCAAAAAATTCAGAGCAGAAAGCTGACCACAAGTCATACCCACAGAACTACTGCCATTCAGGGCTCTAACATTATTTAAAACAAAGTAAAGCTACAAGGAAAAACAGTTGCAGTGGTTTTTGTGACTCTCATAAGTGGGCATCAACCACTGGAACATCAGTAACTTCAATACATGTTGAGCTGGTTTGGGCTGGTATAGAGTTAATTTTCTTCAAAGAAGCTTGTATAGAGCTAGATTTTAGATTTGTTATCAACACTGTTCTCAGTGTTGATAACACAGGAATGCTTTTGCTGCTGCTGAACAGGGCTTGTACAGTGTCAAGGCCTTTTCTGTCCTCACGTGGTTGCAGCAGCAAGAAGGTTGGAGATACAAAGGTGCTGGGAGGGGACACAGCAGGGACAGCCAACCCTGACTGACCCAAGGGGTATTTCAGACCATACAGTATCATGCTCAGCATACAAAGCTGGAAGAAGAAGAAGGAAGGGGGAGATGTTTGGGGTGATGGTGTTTGTCTTCCCAGGTCATCAAGACAGGGCTCCCTTTTCTGGGGATGGCTGAACACCTTCCTGTCCATAGGAAGTAGCAAAGGAATTATTTATTCTGCTTGTTTGTGCACGCAGCTTCTGCTTTACCTATTTAACTGTCTTGATCTCAAATCACTAATTTTCTCACTCTTCCGCTTCTCTCTCCCTCATCCTGCTGGAGGAGAGTGAGCAAGCGACTCTCTGGAGCTTGTTGCTGACTGCAGTGAAACTGTGACACATTTGGACGGGACTAAGCACCATGGCTCAGGAGTCCAAGATGGATCCCTGCAGACACTTGGGCTGTTAAGCATTCTTATTTGTCTTTCAGTCATTCCCAAACTTATCAGCTAGAATTAAGCCTCATCCATCACAGCTCAAGTTCTTCCTGAAAGCCAAAGCTAAGGACAATAGAGAAGCTGTCTTCCTTCCAGCAAATCTTTAACCTATTAAAAAAGAAAAAACATAATTGAAGCCCTTCAACTCCTAAATATATGCTGATGAAGAAACATGGCATAACATTTTTTCCTATTGTTTCAGCTTGCTAGTGTCTGAAACTGTCTTCTTGAAGGAGCTGGTAATGATTACATTTTCATGGTTGGATTTCTTTCTTAAACCAGCCTGAATTACAAATTCTACTCAGCTGCAAAACACGAAGCAATCCAAGAAAAGGATTGAGTCCATGAAAGCCCATGGGTTTGTTGCTCACATTTTGCTAAGCTTCTCTTAGTGGGTGACAATTCTCCTAATTGCCGTGTGGACAGAGGAAAACACAGCTGCTCACACAGCAGAGCACCTTGGCTCTACCAGTTCTCACTGGGAATCAGAGAAGTTCTCTACCCTTCTAAAAATAAATCACTAGTGCAAAAATCTAGCTGTTTATTTTGAGAAAGCCAAGAAAAAAAATTGGAATACCTACATTTCTTAGGGGATTTCTGATGGACTAAACAATTTCTGATCTTTTTTTTTTGACATTCTCAGAAGTATCTATCTAATGTTTTAACTTCATTTTACTAAAAATGTGTGCTTTAGAGGCATATCTTTATATTTTATCAGAAACCTGAGAGAGGAGTGTCCTCTTATTAAAAGCAATCCTATTCAGAAAATGGCATTGCAAACATTAAACTTCCTAAACACAATGGTACCATCTCACCACTATCATCATAAAGATAAAAAATTGAATTTTTAATTACTATAATGTCTGGGAGAAGAGGAAAAAAGCACCTCAAGTAAGAGCTAGAAAGTTCAAACCATTCCCTTGTAAACTCTGTATTCTTTCCCATAGGAAAAAGAAACTCTGTTTCTGTTCTTTAAAAAGTTGATAGGAAGTTGGCCAAGAGGAAAGGAGTAATTACACCAAACAGCTCATCGATAATGAGCCTAAATATGAGCTTAGAAACCTCCCTCAGTAACAGCTAAGCAAGAAAAATATGTTGCATTGGACTCTGAAAGGAGACAGACTGTATCCATGTTCAGGAATATACAATAAGTACTAAATACTTTAGTTTTGAGTACCTAAGTGCAGCAGTACCTATGGTCTTTGCTGATTGTCATTATAATAAAAACTTTTATTGTTTATTCAAATGATAATTTAGACCCTTGGCTGTGGTGAAATATCTGTTTAGGCCCTTACAGTAGAGGCTTGAGTTTCAAAGATGAATACTCAAAGGGGACAAAAACATCCACAATTCCGTTAAGGTCATGAATAAAGCATGACAGAAATAAAGCTGGCTAAAACACACTGAGTATTTCTGTGTGTTTTTCATAGCTATGATTTCCACCATCTTTTTTAGCATTAAGTTCTAGGGTGTCTCATGGTTGCTGAGCTCTGCAGGATATTGCTCTTGCTCAATAGATTTATAGGAAAATCTCTGGTTTCTAAAAAGCTGCTGCTGCTGCCTTGAAAAAAAAAGATGGTGCCCATCAGGTAATCAAATTGGTACAAAGGAAGGACCTATGCACGTAGCTTCAAGCTCATGAATTATTCCAAGTCCAGCAATCAGAAATAGCTCAAAAAAATGAGAATGGGTTTAGATTAGAGCTAAGGAAAAAGATACTACAGGGAACCAAGAAAACACGATGACAGAAAAAGCTCTGAAATACTTCCAGATGCTTTATGCTCTGAAGCAATGCTAGCAGAAAGAAATGAATGAAATCCTCATTGTAGAACAGTGAACGACAAAGGTCACAAGGGGTCAAATTACCTTACCCAAACCATCTAGTGACTGACCAAAGCTGCTAAAGGGTCCTTTCCAGAATGCTAAAATTTGCCTTAAGGAAATTGGCAGAGAAGACATTAGGACTTGGTATGTGACTGAGTGCTTTCCACTTTATTGATGGGAATGATGCCTTTTGTGGTGTTTGAGAGAGGAACCAGTGGCACCTTGTGAACTGCAAATGCAAGCAGAGCATTCAGCAGCGCACTGGGATGTGCCTATACAGAGTCACTTGGCCACGAAACTGGCAGCAAAATTAATCTTTAACATCATGAAGGTAACTGCGATAGGCATTTGTAAAATGTTTCATTTCAATCCAGAAGGATGAAATTCAACCAAACCCTGCCATTTTTTACAATTAAAACAAAGGAATCTCTTTTCACTCCTTCACTTCTGGTACTGGACAAAGCAACAAACTGATGAAATCTGTTTTGTCTACATGTTGAAAGTTTCCTTTCAAAATATCAGGATTCTACTACCAAGTAGATGAAAAAAAAAAACCAAACCAAAAACCACCAAAACAACAAACCACAATAAGTACAACATAAGCCTTTCCGAGCATTTCTTGGCAATATAAACTGCCTCTTTCTATATAACCCATAGGGAACAGGTTCTCAATTTTAATTACTGTTCTTTTATGAGAAATATCTACGTGATATCCTACAAGTATCACAAATCCCTTCCTGTGAAGTCAAATGTCATATGTTCTTCCAACTGAGCTGGGGAGTATTTGCCCCACAAACCTAATGTTCAAAAATCTTTTCAGTTAAACAGCATTTTTGTTTGAATTCACAAATCAGGGATTGTCTTGACATCTGGCTGAGTACACCAAGTTTTAGAAGGGTTATGGTGGTGCTCAAATTGAAAAACTTCCCAAGTACTTAGTTAAAAAGGGAGGAAACAAGAAATAAAACAGGTATATGACTTCAGGTACTAACACACAAACATATAGAAATGGAACCTGGTCTACATGCAAAAGTCTGAACTAAATTAATCATAGCAAGTGAAGAACACCATTTGCTTGGTAAGCACAGGGAACAGGTGCACAATCTCAGAGGTGCTGAATTCTACAAGTAAAGCCTATCTTTATAGAGGTCTGTATTTTTTAAGTTTATCTCACTGGGTCTAATGGCCAAAGAAAGCTGACAAAATGACAAACAAATGAAAACAATCCCAAAGAAAAATATCACCAAAAAGTGTCCTTCTTGAGCCTCTATGCAATGCCAGCAAATGTATTAATGAACTGAAGCCTGTCTTGCTGTTTAGTGAACTGGCTGTTCTGCCAACTTGAGATGAATAAGAAAAAGAATCAGTTCACTGGAACTACATGATCTCCCTATTTTCTTTTAGGCTCATGGATTTCTATGCTCAGCACGAGCACATTGAGTTCAAAGGAAAATGGCATTTGACTCAGATGACAAAAATACATAGAAAACCAAATGCACATTAGTAACTAGAGTCAAGTAATGCAGGGAAAATGCTGTCCTTGTTCAAATGAGACACATAAGAAAGAAGGAAGGAAACACCTCCTGAGCTCTAGCTTGCTAATGCATGTGACTTAGGGGGTGGACTTAGTGGACTTTGAAGGAGAAGAAGCCA
This sequence comes from Thryothorus ludovicianus, assembly GCA_013397245.1. NCBI lineage: Eukaryota > Metazoa > Chordata > Aves > Passeriformes > Certhiidae > Thryothorus > Thryothorus ludovicianus. The sequence goes on from VZTB01018095.1 coordinate 105,781, forward strand.
CACAGCTGAGCCTCGTGAGTCCCTCCTTTCTTTACCATTAAGGCATTGTGTCTAATTCTCTTCAATGGCTGCTAGAGGAGCCCAAGACTGGCAGCTACAGAGAGCAGACTGTCAGAAACTGCTCTTCTCTATTCAGATGCTAGAGCAGGCAGCACATTCTGTCTTAAGTGCCACAGCAGATTGCTGGAAGACAACTTCTCACCCTCATGACTATAAACCCGCAGACAATTATTTTGGGGCTGTGAATATTAATGAAAGCTTTACTCATCTCACTCTTCTACTTCTCAACAGGACGCAATTCAGATTCCAATAGGCAAAGTTCCACACAAGCCTCTGCACCTGGCTCTCCCTTCAGGGTGAACCCAAATTTCAAAACTATTCATCCAACAAACCCAGTGTGCTAGCATAAGGAAAGCATCCTGTTTTGCTGGTGTATGGGAGAAGAAGGATGAGGTCTTCAAAATTCTGGTTTCACTTCTGGTTCGAATAGTTTCCAGTGTCCGTCCGTCCATCCATCCATCCATCCATCCATCCATCCATCCATCCATCCATCCATCCATCCATCCATCCATCCATCCATCCATCCATCCATCCATCCATCCATCCATCCACCCATCCATCCACATGTCTGTGAACCTACACTGCTGACTGTTCAGTCTGTGCATCTGAATTTTTATCAGTGTTGACATTTTAAGCAGCTTGGAAAGTAAAATGTGAAAGATAAGATTCTATAAAGCACTACAGCAGCATGACACATACTCTTTACACAAGTTCAATTTCAGATGATACAGAAGAAATAACATTTCTATTTATTTTATTTATTTACTTACTTTACCAAAAGCAAGGTTGATAGAGTCTCCATGTTAAAAATAACATTGGAGCTGCACATATACAGTTTCAGATAGTAACAGAGTATTGGAAATATCAAAGTAACTGCACCCAGTGCATGGGATAAAGAGAGATAAAGCTGCTGCCATAATTCTTATGACATGGACTGCTGACATTAGGGACCATATCTACAGTCCATATGGATGTGGATATATGGATCATCAATACTTTGGAGAAACTTGCTAATATATAGACTTTGGATGCAATAGACCACAGTGACATTTCCAGGCCTGGCTCATTTGTCAGAATGTACTTAGTGAGTCTTCTAATTATTTATCCCAAGATCTCCAATGCATTCAAATCGGCTTCCCAACATTTCCATCTGTTTATTCTTGAATCTGTATTAAAAGGATAACTAACACCAAGATAACATTAATTGTGTTGCAGCTGAACATCCCTTAGCCTACAACTCTAGATAATAAATAGCTTTCAAAATTTCTAACAAAACTTAGACTCTTGTTTCTTGCCATGACTTGATAGTCTCAGTATTTCCATCATTACAGTTCTGTGCTTCCAGAAGACTTAAAATATCAGTAGTCTCTGTCTGTTCCAAACAGATAATCAAATTCTCTTAGGAGGCAAGGTGAAAAAGAAAAAATCATTCTCTGCTACCTAAATTTCCCAATATAAATTAAACAATTGGATCCATTTTAATTTTATTCCCTGCACTTCTATTGTACAAAGCCATTAGACTAATGGCCTGAAAGATGTCATGCAAAAGATGACAGAGGGCAAGATCCTTCCCTAAGCAGTGATAGGGGAGGGTGTCTACTGAACTGCAGCACAAAACCTGTCATCGTAGCCTTGGGCTGCACAGCTCAGGGCAGGAGGAAGGAAAGGGAAGATTTGAAGTATGCCTTACATCCTTTTCAAAATGACACAATCAATATATACGCTGGGCTCTCCCTGTACAGGAGGCTGTACATCCTAAATTGCAACCCTTGGGATTCAGAGATTCAGTAAGTCATGGAGAAAGAACACTTCTCCTGGTTAGGGGCAAAGAAATGGGCACAGTAATAACAAACCAAGTTGCACAAATCAAGGGCTTGGAGCCTGCAGGTCTCTTACCCCAGTTTATGTCCTGACTAGTACACTATAAATCATAAATATGCAGAAACCTGCCCTCCTCTTCTCTTTGGACATTTTGGACACAATTTTACTTCTGGGGAAGGGCGGAGCATTGGGGAAAGCTGGGGAAATGTTTGTCTTTTATTCCTGAGTCATATCATCACCTTAAAAATTTCCACTGTCTATGCAGAGGAAATATGCAGAGACTGTCAGTCAGGTCTCATTTGTGGTTTCTCTCACTTGAGATGCAGAGCTTCCTTTCAGGGAGGAACACTGCTTGTCCATGAGAGCTCTTTCAACAGCACAGCCTAATGTTGGCTGATGAGCATTGTGATTTTGGGCATGTTCCAGGCAGGGTAGCCTGCACATTACCTGGCCAGAATGCTATGTCTAGTGGTTCCAAAGAAGCTGCAGCAGGTGATTTTATAGTGGCTGATTTTATCTTTGATTTAAATTATACCATGTGCTCATTGTTTCTTAGAGCAACAGAAATAACACATCTTTTGAATCTAAGAGTCTCATCCAAAGGCAAAGGCTCTGCAAGATTTGCCTCATCTTTAGTAAGCTCGACCCAAAGCCAGAAAAGTCAGTGAGAGATGACAGTGACATGATCAAACATTATCTCATTCCTCTCCACCCAATCCTTTCTGAGACAAGGAGACTAAAAGCAACAGACCAGTGAAGATTCATGTCACTTCACAAGAGCAATAAACCAGCAAGAGGACAGTTCTATACCTCATAGGGATGGTAAGAACATCATTATTTTCTGAGAAGCGTGCAAATCAAAGTCACAAAGGAAAAACAGGGCCTCCAAGTGTGTCCCAGCTTCACCTCTTTGCAGCTTTGCTGCATTCATTTAGATAATGGCAAACATCACAGTACCCTCCAGTTTCTAAGAAAGCCACTGAAACACACAGACAAAGCTGGCTCAACCACTGGACACTCTGGTGCTGCCCTTCAGTCCCCTGATGCTGGGGTTTGGCTAATGGATTTGGGACTGTGCAGGAGACCCAGCGTGATCCGCTAAAGAGACTACAAATATATCCAAATAATCTTAGACATCCTGGCAGACTGGTAGCAAGATGGTACTGCAGATACTTATGCTGTGCTCTTGAAATTAGATTCTGGCTAATTGTGGGCTGAGTAAGGTGTCAACAACAGGAAGTCAAATTTGGTACTGTCTGATTACAAACAAGATCCTAGAGGATACAACGGAATAGCCATGCATTTACTACCAGTCACTGAAATAGATCAAGAAACTAAATCTACATAAAAATTGATATAGAAAGCCAACATCCTCTGCTGAGGCAGCAGAAATGAATGAAAATGTCATAAATACAACAGTATATTCAAAGGACAGGTTTTGCTCATCAGTCAAGGAGCCCATAAATGAACTCTGCTGCTTTTAATGATATGACATATAAAGAAAAGAAAAGAAAAAAAAAAAAAAAAGAAAAGAAGAAAGGAAGGAACATCACATGGCAGAATACTGAGTCTTCTGATCTATATACCCTATATACCCAGTGTTTCCCTGATGTTTAGCTTTGACAGGCAGTGACAATATTAATGAATAAAATTCCAACAATGGTTGTAAAGTGAAGTATTTAGATCTAATTTTCTTCTAAAGAACTGCAATTTTCAAAAAATCAAGAAGCCAAATAAGCAAATCAACCTCTAAGAGAGATGCCTCTAAACAAGTAAGAGAAGAAGAAAAGCCAAAATACAGAAATGGAATCCAGCTTCCCATCTGGGTGGGGACCAAAGAATAGAATAGGACATAGGGGTGGTGGTTATAAAAAAAAGGACAGAAAGGCAAACTTATTTAGCCAGGTTTGAAGTGCTCTGGTAATAACAGCATGCAACAAGAACATGAATGCCCCTCCATGATCTATGCCACCATCCATATCTTGCCCCTTTTCTACAAATTGCCTCCATACTTTATACATGGAGAAGCTGAGGCCTTTTACAGTTTATCAAGTAGTTCTGTATAATATTTCTGATGTATGTAACTTGATACAGAAGAATCAAAACCAGGCATATTAATCAAGATGACAACAAATACTCAGAGTATATAATTACTGTTAAATACAGGAAAACCACTGAATTGCTTTCATCATATTGATGGCATTTTAACTGCTTTTTTGAAATTCCCACAAGAAAATGATTTTTTATTGTGTGTTTGGTGTTGCCCCAATCTTTGCATTTAAGCTTACATATATCAAGGCTTTAAAGTTGGTTCTGAGATAGAAAGCAGGATGGTAAAGTGCTATGAAAAGATGACAATTGAGTTACAGCATTGGAAAGGGAAGAAAACAATAAAAGGAGACAGAATTGAAACAGACAAACTGTCTGCTCCCTAAAGTCCTGAAGAACTGAAGTGTCATTATGTCAGCACTGTAATAAAAATGAGGGGGTGCTGAACCATCGTGACCAATTTCAAGAACTTTGTTGGTTTTGTTCCTAAAACTCCTTAAATCAATGACACAGATACACAGAATTCCCAGAAAAGGTGGCAAACATTTCCCCTGTAAGGCCACGTGAGTTTTCACTGGAAAACAAAGAACTTAGTCATCTGCTTGCATAAGCTTGACCCCATCTTGTGTATACTTTTTCTCCTCATACTATCTAATTTATCAAAGTGAAGACCTTGCTTACTACCTATATTTTTTCTACACTTTCTGTTAATAATGTAAATTATATTGCAATTTTGGACAAGACATCTTCCAGGGCACTTCAAAGGAAGCTTGGAGCTCAGCTGGGTGACAGCCCAAACTGGCCAAGAGCTTCCTATTGCCAGCACAGTGTCACCTGGAATGGTGTACAACTGGCTTATTTTGTGGCCAGCAGCTTTTGCTATAGGCAGTTTAACAGAATATGAGTTAGTCTCTACAGGGATGCATGTAAGCAGTTAATGACCTGCTCCAGGCTTCATGATAGTTCTTCAACTTTATTTTGGGACATAAATGTCCCTTCCTCTTTCTTTTCTTTTCTTTTCTTTTCTTTTCTTTTCTTTTCTTTTCTTTTCTTTTCTTTTCTTTTCTTTTCTTTTCTTTTCTTTTCTTTTCTTTTCTTTTCTTTTCTTTTCTTTTCTTTTCTTTTCTTTTCTTTTCTTTTCTTTTCTTTTCTTTTCTTTTCTTTTCTTTTCTTTTCTTTTCTTTTCTTTTCTTTTCTTTTCTTTTCTTTTCTTTTCTTTTCTTTTCTTTTCTTTTCTTTTCTTTTCTTTTCTTTTCTTTTCTTTTCTTTTCTTTTCTTTTCTTTTCTTTTCTTTTCTTTTCTTTTCTTTTCTTTTCTTTTCTTTTCTTTTCTTTTCTTTTCTTTTCTTTTCTTTTCTTTTCTTTTCTTTTCTTTTCTTTTCTTTTCTTTTCTTTTCTTTTCTTTTCTTCAGCTGCAGGCCAGCCAACTAAAAGAATTGCCAGTGTTTAAGGAAAGTCTCACATATCACAGGTCAGCCACTCAAATTTGCTAGTCTTGGCAAATGTGTAAGCCAGGGGGATGCCCTCTTACAGCCTAAATGGAGCTTTTTGTTCCTCTTCTCGAAATGCAAGACGAAGTGACCGGAGTAGAGCACTGGGACTTTGACCTTTTCACTCCTTGGTAAAGAAAAGGTAAAGGATCATGTCCTGGCTGCCTTGGGATTTTGCCGTTTGGAAGTTATCAAGAGTAGGCATCACATCTTCTTCCTAGAAGGCACATTTCTTTTCATCCTACAAAACACCAAGGGCTTGTATCTTCCAGAGCAGAAAGTAATACTAGGGGAAACAAAATGGGCCACGCAGCTCACCAGCAACCTGTTGGGATGTGGAGCACCTTTGCTTGATCTCATCAACTTTCTCCAGCATAGCACCATATTCACCCAAATCAAATACTACAGAGTACAACTGACAAAAATAAACCAGTTTGGTTCTACGATCTGTTCTGCAAAGGATACATATTTTACTCTGCAACCAAGCCCATGCTTTCCCCCTCTTGCCTCTTTCTTTATGGTAACTATCCCTCAGGGACTTTAGACACACATTGCATAATTATATCATAACTGTTCAAACCTCAAACACGTTTTTTAGCTTCCCACGCTTCACAACAGGACCAGGTACACTGTTTTTTTACCTACTTTTCCATTCTATGTAGTCTAAATTTTTCACTCCAAAATATTTTACGATTTTTGACAGGTAACACTGTAAAAGACTGTAATGCCTCACAGCAACACACTGTGCTCACTCTGCAGATGGTAAGTTACTGTCTGAAATAATGTGAGAATTAGTGAAGTAAAACTTATTTCTATACACAGCTCTTGCAGGGCTTAGAGTTTGTCTATAACTATTTAATTTAGTAATTACTTCTGTGGGAAGCAATACAATCACCTCAGAGATAACCTCTTAAGTGATGCTAAAGTAAATGTTCTCAAAGTTCCCAGCTAAAAGAAGTAAGTCTTCAGTTCCAGGTGGGAATCACACATGCACAGGCCCCCATACACAACCCTCCCCTTTTCTATGTGGAAAAGATATTTATCTGGAAGCTCTAGGAGATGATCAGCAGCAGAAAAACAAGTGTCAGAATTCCTACGGCAACAGTATCTTAGTCCACACTGATTTTCATGCATATATAAGATCCTAGAATGATTTCTGCTTAAATAGCAAAACTATGAAGTATAGGAGCACATAATAAATAGACTGAATATCAGCTTTGAATGAAACCCTTTGGGTATGCTCATTCTTAGTGTTATTTGTACTTCCACTACACTTGAACCTGAAGACCCCAAACATCTTGAGCCCAACAGTCCTTAGCACTAGGAATGCAAATGGCAAGAGACACTCCTTTCCTCCCCCTCTTCACTAAAGGGCTCATAATCTATTTACAGACCAGCAGGCAAGTGGAAGGAAACCCCACTATCTCAATTTTGCAGACAAGGAGCTTGGGTACAGAGTGATGCCTGAAGTTTACTGAGGAGAACCCTTGAGCTGAGAAGCCTCATTTGTCAGTGATAAAAAACCACTTTGCTCTGTGAATTCCTTCTCTTCCAATACACCCTTAAGTTAACTGCTTCCCACTTAAGTTTTTTTGTCAGATCATCTGCATAAAAATCAAAAGTATCTCACTTCAATTGTTCCCCTCACTCTTTCTGTTAGGTCATCTTTGTGTATCTTTGAAGTCACTAAAATTCTTTCTAATCACACTGAAGTAGAGATTTGTCTAAAGCATGTTCCAGAGCCAGGCTCAGAATTCAGTAGGACACTGAGATTTGCAGTCAGTTTTCAGTATAAAATAAATAAAAACCAGCCAAGCCTCTTCCTTAACTTGTTTCTCATCTGTCTCATCTCTCTTTACTGTTGTTCATCAGTCATGTCATCTGCTATGACCCAGCACTGTCACAGCCCTCACAGAGATCACCAAATTCAGCACACTGAGAAGTGCTCTGTACGTACCAGGAGATATTTAGCATTGCAGTGCACCTTGATCTCTTGTAGTTCTAGCTCCTTCTGCTCTACTGGATTATTAGACACTTCTCCACATTTACATTCAGGAAGTATTTTCATTCCTCTTCATGATTCCGGAGCAACTTGTGTTGTTCAATTCTTGCATGTTTTTCGTGGGACTATTGCAACTCTCCACCATTCTGCTTATGCCAACACCTCCATCACAGCCCTCAGCATTTAGAGGCCAGCCCTGACTGCTCCTGTATTTCTGGAGGTGATTTCACTTGACCTCTCCCTCTCGGTTCACTCCACCATACCTCGCAGTACTGGTAGTTTTATAGACCTGACTTGTTGTTTGCTATTTTGCAACTAAATTAGCATTAAATATATCCAATCTTTTCAGTCCAATGGGTAAAGCATTTTCCTTGTCCATGTTATTACTGTAGCCTTCTGCTTCTCTTTGAGCTCCTCACGTATTCTTTACCTCATCAAAATGCTACATCCACATCAACTCCTTTTACCCCTACTTCGGTGAGCCCATCTGCATCACCAAATTCCTTCACTGACTTCTCTCCAAATTACATGACCTCCTTTCCAAGATATCATATGACTCAGTACCTGCTCCCATCTTTTCCTTCAGTTTCATGGCTATCTCTTTTAGCATTCTCCTAGTCATGACTTTTGCTAGATTAGCTGGTGGTCTTTGAAGGATAAATTTTCCTTCTCTTAGGGTAGTAGAACAATGAAAATATAGAGTAAGACAATGACTAGAATCCAGGATGCATAACTGGATTTGTAGGATATTTCAGCATTAAATCAATATATCCAACTGATCTGGCTATGCCATAGGGACTGAATCCTAGTCTTTATACATGGTTCCAACAAATACAATAGTTGCTCACTATTGTCACACAGGACATTTGGGTACACTAGAGTGGCTACAGGCCTGCAAGACCATATATAATCTATAAATAATTTGAATAGCAGGGTGAGGGTGCTCACATTGCAAAGTGCTGTGCATTTCCCTTATAAAAAAGAGTAAGTGGACCCCTTTCTAAGTGCTCTTTAGGCCGTGCAACTATGAGGATGCACAGAGATCTTGAGATCCCTACAGGTTTCTCTGTATCTGAACTGGTTGTAGATTTTTACCTGATGGGCCTGATATGATTATCACGTAATTTCAGTTCATTATATCATCCTTTCCCTCCAAACACCAAAAGGTCTAGAATTGGCATTCACCAGAAAAAAAACCCTGATATTTTTCAATGCTGAAAAATGTGTCAGAGTCAAATCAGTGAGTGACCCCAGGCAGCATAGCTGGGACTACAGTTTCTTTACTTTCTGAAAGAAACTCATAGCTGTGCATGCTGGTGGGAAAGAAAAGATTAAGGTGATACTGGTATTAGTTACTTTTTAAATTATGATTGTAGAAGTCACTTGCATGAGGCAGAATGAAATCCTACCCCACAGAAAGAGGGGGAAAAAACAGACCGAGGACATGCTTTGGAAGCCTGCTGGCTGGAAGCCTCTCTGCTCTATTCTTTTCCTCTCTAGGGCTACCAGATTACCTCCTGCCAAGAGGCATACCCTGCCCTCAAAGTATCTAATGGTTTGAAGCTAAATAATCAAACACAGAAAAGGAAGCAAACCCTGAAATACAAACCTATTAGTCTGCTAAGAAGTACAAGTAACTGGAGTTATACATTCATATGCATCCATGTGTACATGTGCACCTTAAAAGGGACAAAGGCATATCCTTTTCTTACTGTGCTAAGATTTCAAGTACAAGGTTCCAAAAAAAACCCAGCAAAAGATGTTGATGCAATTGAGTTTTAGGTCAATCCAATTAATCTAGTAAAGCATACTTTTATAAATGGCTTCATTTGCTTTTAAGGATAAATAAACTACACCAATAGTGGAAAGTAACTACTACTGCTGGACATAGCCCTTCCTTTAATATCTGTGGGGTTTGCTGTCAGTAGTAGCACATAACAGGAAAGGAAACACTCAAAAATTTACATAGCATTCATAAGATTCTTCCTGTATTCTTCCTTATGCCAGCTGTAGTGGCATAAGCAGAAAGAGTGCTTAACCCACTGTGGGTTTCCAGGCTTCTCAGGCTATCTTCTCCCTTTTAACCAAAAGCAATTCTGTTCAGCTTTAGCTGCTTTTTAATCAAAGAAACTATAATCACATAGCAGGATGCTAATTCTGAAGAGACATTAGCAAAACCACGGTTACTTTCCCTAAACTGCAGACCTGTGGTTGACAAAGAACCATGAGATCCCAAATACTATTTTGTTCTTTTGCATAGAGCAAATGAAAGCAGAGTTGATTAATTAAAATATTATTATTAATAATAGTAATAATACTAACCTTAATGACAAAAGCAGAAAAAAATGAAATGCCAACAACCACTAAGAACCTCAGATCAGAAAACAATAACAATTTCAAATTCACATTTCTCATCAAAAAAAGTCTTTCCCTGACCTTCAGAAAATGAGATCTGTATACCACATCAGTTAATAGGGACTTAAGTCGTGTGCCTTCAGTCCTAAGTAACATGCAAATCCACACAGCAAAGCAAAGTAATGCAACATTGAACAAGAATGTGGGGTAACATCTGTGAGGCTATTTTTTTCCTGAATGCTTGTATGCTGCTCCTAGTTCTCAGCTTCTCCTAATTGCTGACTTTGGCAAAATCTAAAGAATCTGTCATTGTTGCCTTCAAATATTTGCGCTCCTAGAAACATAAAAAGCATATACTTACCTGTAGCAACACCTGTGATTGATTACACCGTCACTCTCTGAATACCCTCTAGAGGTTTTGCTCAGTCCCGAAAGGAGAGGGGGAAGGGATAAGAACAGTTGTCTGAAGAGCACTATACTAATTCCAATAAAAATACAATTTCCCCCATGCATTTGACAGCACGATGAAAATCACACTAGTGGTATTCCTGATAAACCAGACCTTCCAGACACTGAGTTGAGCCAAGCAAACTCTATTGCAGCACGACAAGGAAAAAGTTGATGTATCAAGGCAAAAAACCCCGATCTAAAATTCATAGGAGTGGGAACAAAACACAATCAATACAAACAGCAATTTCTATAGCAACTGGGGAGAAAAGGGAACGGGGAAAAAAAAGGAGAAGAGTCGGTGCCTTAACTGTTAGCACAAAGCTTCTGTGGCAAATGAAGGGACCTGTCCCTTTTGGCATCTCCCTGATCGACAGGCTGAATCAATGCCCAGCGCATTCCTCCCGCGCCTCCTTTCCTCGTTCCCTGGGATCTGTGGAGGAGCAAGCCGAGCATCCCAGGCTCCGACGGGAGCGCACACATGTCCGCGCACCCCCCAAGCAAGCACACGCGCTCCCCTGCCTCGCTCCTACACCCACAGGATCTCAGCACTCACCGTCACGGGCTTCCTCCCCGCGACTGCAGTTGCTGCAAATGTGTTTGATCTCCTTGCCTATGTGATACTGTATCACAAACGAGACATTGTTGTTAGTGGCGCTGGTGGGCTCCTTCAGTGGCTTCATCCTCACTAGATAGAAAGCTTTCTTTTTAGGTTTCTCTCCACTCATGTCTGAAACCGACCCCTGCCTGCAGCCAGCAGAAGGAAAAGCCAGCATCCCAGGCTGCCTGGCGTGCGTGCAGTCCGCCATCCGCTCCCGCTCGCCTCGGTGTTTAGCTGCCACACACAACAGGGATGAAGGGGAGGGCTGGGGGAGAGGGGGAGGCGGGAGGCAGAGCAGGCAGAAGCGCTGCCTGAGCCTCGCTGCCTGCCCTCTGCGACCCCGCTCTTTAACCAGTCCCCCGGGCTAGGCTGGAGGATGCTCGGCGTGTCCCCGCTCCGAGCCTCTCCCTTAGCCGCGGGAGCCGGACACATTTGGCGGCACGGCGGAGCCTGGCACACCTTTGCTACCTTGCCGCCTGCGAACACCCAGAAGGCAGAGCCTCCCTTCGCTTCCTGCTCCCGCTGCATCCCCTTCTCCCGCGCCTTCCCCCGTCCCCGCAGCCCCCCGGGCCGCGGCCCTCCGGGACGGCGGGCACAGCCCGGCTCTGCCAGCGCCGCCGTCCTCCGGCCTGGAGGGCACGGCAGCAGGGGAGGCAGCACAGCAGCCCGTCCCGCGGAACTGATGGTGTACACAAAAGAACTGTCCGGCAGCGGGCTGCAAACCCTTCTCCCCGGCTCTCCATCGTCGGCTGCGGCTCGAGGGGGCACGGGGGCACTCCGCTTCAGCTGCCCCAACAAAACCAAACCCCAGCCGCTTTTCATTCTTCATTTTTTTCCCCCTTTGCTTCTTGTAAAAGCCAGATAAGGTGCTTGGTCCGGCTAGAGCAGGGCTTAAGAGGGCAGCCATGGACAATGGCTGGCACTGCCTGGTGACTTGGGCCCAAGAGGCCCAGCAGGGGCACTGCTCCTCCGCGGCAAAGGCTGACCCACAGTTCGTGACTGCTTTTCGTGGCGATGAACTCCTTTGTCTCCCTTGCCTCCTGCCCACAGTCGCAGCTGCTCCAGAGAACAGCCTAATCATTCCAGGCAGCCCGCGTTTCCAAAACTCCCCCTGCCTGAAAGGGATCATAATCCCCGGCCAGACACGCTGTCAATCCCTTACTGTCCAGCTGCCCCCAAAATGCTGCGTGCTTTCACGGCACGGTAAACAACCCAAGCTGCCCAACCTGCCGAAGCAGCAGCTCAGGACAGTGCCTGTGACACAGAGAACGAGAGGAGTGGGGGTGAAGATGCTTGCCTCTTGCAGGTTCTGGGAAGGAAAGCCCGAAGAAGAGATGATAACCTCAGCTATTCTGCCTGCTATTACAGGAATGTGAGTGCTGGTTCTTTAAATCTTCAGCGAGCTATCAGTTTGGCAGGCACTAAGCAGAGAGAGTGCAATTGGGGCACATGAAACACAGCAAAGAATAACACCATTCTCCTTATTTTTAGCCAAAACCCTCACTCACTGTTAGAAGAAATCCACTCATTCTGCAATTCTTTACCATTTCCACATATTGTTTCCCTATGTTTTACTGCAACTCGAGGACAAAACAACCTTGATTCTCTTCAACTACACATGAAACAGTCAGTGAGAGTTTTACCTAAAGAAGACAGAGCAGAAACTTAAGGATGCAGTGCCATGGTTTTCCATTTTCTCAAGTTCACACACACACACACACACAGGCACACACACACACACACAGGCACACACACACACAGGCAAATACACACACAGAGGCACACAGAAGATGCGTACAATGAAACTGCTGACCTACTTGCTCTGCATGATTCTGATGCAGGTCTGACTTCTCACCTGGCACTCCTGGGAGTTGAAACCAAATGCAAAGGCTTTACCTTTCTCACCAGAGCTCACAAATCAGCCTAGGTGCTATCATATCTCACAGACAGACAGACGGAAGCAGGCTTTCAGCAGAATTATGCTGGTCATGAAGCCACACAAGCATCCTATACACTGAGCTATGTATGGGGGTTTATGCTGAATAGAGTTGGTCACCTCAGGTGATGCATTGCCCCAAAGGACTTGATTTTGCATGTGTTGCTCATCTGAAAGTCTTACCTGTTTCATATAAGTGGTAGGAGAACAGGGAATGCAAAATTATCCAGGAATAAGCAGGTGAATTCCTCAAATGTGCATAGTGTGTAGTTCAGAGCTAATGCACTGAAAAGGCATCTCTTTGAAGGCCTGATGCTGAGGTGATGTTTGCTATGCTACACATTTGGAAAGCAAAGGCTGAGAAGAGTTTGATTCCCCCAGCAGTCAGACAGCAGTTCAGACACTCACAGTGGAATTCCCTCTAACTTATTCACTGCCTTTGAGAACACCTTCAGTTTGGTTGTGATTCAGAAAATAATTAGGTGAGCAGAAGACATGATCATAATTCACCTTCTGAACTTGCTCAGAGTTCACAGCTGTCACTGGTACTCAGTGCTGCTGCATTATGAAAATGGGTCAGGAGAGGAAAGCACATTCAAATGTCAGCTTCTCTGAATCTGGGAAATATAAGTGTTAATGAAATGCAGGGTGAACTCATAACTGGAATATCATATCTGTTGTTTCAGGGCAGTTTTGGGGTGTTGTACCTCACCTGTCTTAAGAAAGCAAACTAGAGTCATACATTCAGAAGAGATGAAGATCAGCAGAGCTGGTCTTGTAAGGCAAATGGTCTTGTAGTTCAGGAATTGGGTAAGACTTAGAACATGAAAAACTGGGTCAGGTCATCAGTCTTTTGCAACCTCCCTCTGTGACCTCAGACCAATTATTTACAACCTCTTGATATCTCAGCTCCTTGCTTAAAGAACAGAGATGTTGATGTTTCTGTTTTTCAGACAGATTTTATGAAATCACAATCTAAGGTTCTCTGAAGGTGTTTGTATATCACAGAGAGAACATAAACAGACTTTTAAAATACAGAGACTTACTGTTTATAGCAAAATGAGAGGAGGAACAGGAAAAACATGTTGTATCAGGCTTAGCCCAAAGTTCACTCACTCCAGACTTAATTTTTTTTTGTTTCACTTGATTTTATTTCAACAGTATTTATCTCTCCTCTTGCAACTCATTTGATTCTCAAGCCATAAAATTACACTTGGATCTGAAAATAATCTTCATATCCAAACACTGCATTTTTACTGACTCTGGTATTATGTCCTCAACCCAAACAACTTTTAGAGAGTGACAGAAGCAACTTCTTTCTCAGGCAGAGACTAGAAGATTATCACCTACATTCTAGTCCAGCCTCACATCTACTCCATTCTGTGAAGACAACCAGCAAATACTCCCAGAGTGGACTGAGTTTTACCAGCAGATCCCAGGGGACTGCAGAAGCCCAGCTGCTCTGACATGTTTGTGGACAATTGGGAATTAAATAACTGGTGAATAAGAGCCACAAATTATCATGGAGAAAGCCCAGGACATTGTTGCTTCCAGGTGCTATGTATTTTGAATGCAAACAAGCCCTGAAGCCATCTGCTAGCATGTCTCCTGTAACATGTGCTTTGCTATAACATGCAAATTCCCCTCATTCCTAAGAGCTGCCTTACAGAGAATCTGAATTTGCCACAGCTCATAAAACAAAAATATGTTTAATTATGATCTCTTTAATTACGGTGAAAGCTGCTGCTGCTAATCAGTTCCAGGACAAATAATGTAAAATGAATGTACTACAGTAGTCCTGCAGAAAAGAACTTGCTTTGCCTTTTTAAAGATAAGTTAAAAAAAAAAGTCTAATAACTCTTTCCTTCCTCAGTACACAGCTACAAATCTTGGCATAATTTGATTATACAGTGGACAACAAAAAAAAAAGAACAGGATGTCAGATAATTCATTATTTTATAGTGAATTAACAAATTTGCATTGTATTCCCAGCACACATTTGCCTCTTATATAAGCTTGGGAAATCATTTGTACCCTCAGTTCTTTCACCCCTGAAGCCTTTGACATTAAGGAGAGTGCCAGTTCCATTGTCCATAAAGAAGAAGAAATGGAAGCAGCATCCCCTTCAAACCGATGACTACTGAGATATTGGTTCTTACCTGTATCAAAATCTCTGAGGCTTGACACTGTCATAGCATTTTTTTTCCAACTTTCATCGTGTCTTACCATGTCAGAGATCACTTGGCTAAGAGGTTTTTTTTTGGGACACTATGCCCTCAAAGTGCAGGCAAGTTTTCAGCTGCATTCTCCACTCCACAGAAAAGAAGAATCCCTCTTACTTGTCTCTCTAAGCTGTGGCACTGTGCAAAATGCCAGTCAGGACACCCCTGAAGTGTACCTTACAGCCCTCAGCTGAACAACATGGAGGTTTCTGTGTGGGCTTCCAGCACAAATAGGTGGACAAGAGAAATTGTGTGGAAGCCTCTGATCCTTGTTTCCTCAATACAAATGTTGTCTTGGAGAGCTGTAGTGCTCCTCTGAAGAAGCTAAGGCAATGTCCATGTGAAAATGCTAGACAAACGCAAGTCTAACAAGGCAGCATCACTTCTTCTCAGCAGTTTAGTCTTTCTAACCAAAACACCATGATTCATGTTTTACAATCTATTTAGGCAGTGATGTTCTTACAGGGATGCCCTGGTACTTGGCAGTTTTTAAAAAATATTTTGCTTTCCTTTCTATTTCCTCTGCTCATGGTACTAAACATCCCAGTGAGAATAAAAAAGAGATAAAAGATAAATAAATTAATTACCAGCTGCTCTGGTGATTAATGCATACATCAATGTTGTGCTACACATAGTGATACAAACTGATGAGCTTGGAGTAAAGAGGGCAATGTGTAGAACTTGATCCCTTACTACAATACAGGAATCAGCCCCTAGCACAGTACTTCCTTTGGTAACATCAATTTACTATCAAAAAAATGCTCTCAAAACCACCTCAGGACAGCTGACATCTGCCAAAGGAGTTTGTTGCCAGTGGAGAATCTTTCTAGTTGCAATGCACAACTCAAACATGGCTACCCAAATATTTCCTGTTTGCCAGGTAGTTACTGCAGCTGGAAGACTCTGGTCTATAGCAGGGGCTCCAGGGTGCTAGGCTAACAGTATTTCTGCTTACTACGTGGCACGTCAGCAAAAATGGGAGGGCAAGGAGGAGGGAGAATCAACTTGAGACTCCAGCAGGCCAAAATAGAATATGACCTTTTTAGTTTTGCAGCTATAAACACATTCTTAAGCAACAATCCCAGCTACTCCAGGCAGTCTTCAGCCCTAGAGAGCCAGGTGATGAGTGCTGCACAAACAAAAGCAAATTGAAGGAAGAAGAAAGGAAAGAAAATGCCCATTCCTGGCTTTCCTGCATTCAGCAATACTGCTGAAGCATCACACGTCTCATTCTTGCTCTACCTGCAGGGCTCTCCACATCCTGTGTGCATACTTTGCCACGATGGAGTCCTCTCCTTATTCAGGAGAAGCCCTGGTTTATTTCAATGTGATGCCATATGGTGTGATGAAAGTGAACAGAAAAGGTTACACATAAAAAACACATAAGCTTAGAAACACCTGTCTGCTGCAAAAGTGAAGAACTACTGATGGCAAAGGCCTTCTAAGGATACAAGGAAGATGTCATCCTACCTAGCAGGACAGATGGAAAGTTGCTGAGCTGCCATTTGAACGCCAAGACATCTATGTGCAGTTAATGCCCAAAGGCCTGATGAAGCTAAGGGTAAACATCAGCAATGAACCATTTGGGGTCTGGAGTTCTAAAACAGTTGAGCAAGCAGCCATTAGCATCAGATGATGCTGAAAGGAAGACAATCTTCATGCTGAAATTATATCTGAAGCTCTTGCTGTAGCAAGGCTTATTGGCAAGTCCTAGCACAAGAGCCATTAGTCACTACAGTCCCACCTTAGAAAAACCACTCTCAGTTTTTGTATCTAATTTTGATGTGGCATGCCCTGCAGTTCCATCATCAGTTTGGAGCACATTGCACATCCTGCATAACTTTCAGAGGAATGGAAACATTTTTTGCCTTGACAATAGACATAGGATAGAGCAGAGGCATGAATCGGGACTTGGTAGCAACCCCTGCATGATCTAAACTGAGAGTCTGATATAGTTGCCATCTTGAAGTTAACAAAAAGTGGTTCCAAAAACCTTACTGCAATTACAAGATTGAAACCAAGGAGGAATCTGAATTAAGCCCTGTGTGGCCAATTTAATCATTCCATTTAGGTAGGATCATATTTAGCATTGATGTGAGCATATAGACTGCAGCCTGACACTGATAATTGCTTTGCCCCATGTGTTTGGAACTGTGGGAATAGACTCTGCTAGTAAAGATTCACTACAAAATATGGGCCTGACCTAGTGCTTATTCAAGTTAATTGGAATTTTTCTATGGCATTAGCTGCACACCTTAACATATACCAAAACTCAACAGCACTAGTGACTTGAAGACTCACATCATTGCAGCAGCTTCCTTGCTAGTTACTCCCTGCTTGACACTGAGAGAATAAAGTACAATATACCCTAGATTTTCACACACCATACCACCCCAAAATACCTTTTTCTTTCTGTGCATAAATAAAGAAACAGCCCTCCACCTTCTGCTTTCCTTCCATCAAACCCAGAGCTGTCTTATATATACATGCAGAAAAATATTTTTAAAACCTCACAAAACTAAACCCACAGTCAGGTATCAAGCTGCATCTATAATTCCTCACAAGGTTCTGCTCCCCCACAGCCTGCTAAAAAAAGCACAGCAGGGGGAGAAGTCAGTGTGCCTCTGTGCGTGTACCTGTGTGTCTAGCAAGCCCCTGGGGGAAAATTCTGAATATGACTTATTCTTGTCACAAATGCTCCTAGACAGCAAAAAGGGAGAGGGAAGGTCCAGAGGAGCCGTCCAAGCCTCTAAGTAAATAAAGTCAAGCATTGGTCGCCTCTGGCTGACAAACAGGCAGAACTGCTCCCACATCATGGGTTAGTTTTATACTGCTTCCTACAGATATAGAACATCAGGTACTTATGGTTTTGTTGGCTCCAAGTAAAACTACATGTTTGAAAAGCAAAGCAAAGAAGGCAATAGGAAGTTTCCAGAGTCATGCATTACAATTGTTTCACAAGAACCTTAATTTGGACAAAATCAAGTGTTTCACTTAAAATAACAAGGAAAATACAGCAGAAGCCCATGATCTACAATGTGCAATAGAGAAACTTGAAACTTGGTGGAACCTAGCAAGGTTCTACTGTGATAAACTAATGACTTAGAAAAGTCTTTTCTGGACACTCCTGAATGCAAAGAAAACTCGGTAAAGCAGGTCACATCATCATCTTTCAGGATGCCAGTATGGTTTTCTCCATGTTTTCTGAAGAATTACAAGTCTCAAGATAAGAAAAAAGAAACAATACTGAGAAAAAAAAATCTACTTTTCATTGCTAGTGCCTGGAAATCCTGGGTGATTCAGACAACTTCGGATGCCTGAGAATACATCAGTCTTTCTAGAACTGCCACTTGGGATATCCTGAATCTCTATCCCTTTGAGAGTGTGTGGAACAGACATGAATATCACAAAACCCCAGAAGTCTAGGACTTCCTGTCACAGCCCCTCAAGGACTGAGCCATACACAGTGCTCTGTCTGCCCTGGCTCCAGAAAGGTCTGAGTCATCTGGCTTTAAGGAAAATTTAAGAAAATAGGTCAAACTGAATTTCCCATCACAGGAAATTGCAGTGAAGTCAATCAGCTTGTACAAGCATTGCTCTCAGCACAAACTGCCCTTATATTTCTGTCTACATAACTAATCAAATTGATTCCTGATCACACCAAATAGCATGGCTTCCCATGCACAGACTAACACTCCCCGCTGATAAACCTTACTTATAAAAGTTCTTCTCAGGTCAAAATTATGGAGAAGAATCACACTGCAAGAATCTTTGTTGAAGTAATACATCCAAAGTAAGTTAAGAGTACGGCTTGAAATTGCTAGACCGACCAAAAGATTTATTTCCAAGCAATTAAATGGATAGTTATTATCTCAGAAACTCTCTATTGGCTACTGAGATCACCAGCCTACAGCAGACAAAGTTACAAGCAGCACATAATAGGGATGACTGGATTTTTTGCCTTTATAAATGACTCATATTAAGTCTGTTGCTTGCAGTTCAGAATAGTTTACTTGAAGGTCAGGGATATGACTGTGCATGAAGCACATTCATTTAGGGAACACTTTCACACAGAAAAGGGAACAGCAAATGAAGAAGAATATGTTTGACAGACTTTGCCCCAAAGAGCTCATTTGCAGTAACACAGTTAGAGACTCTTACCCAAGCTTTCCAGGTCAATGCCCTGGGACTTGCCATTTCTCCTGTGTGCCACTGGGGCAGCCACACAAAACTAACAGGTTTTCATTTCAGTTTTTCAGCTCACTACAGTTCCTGTGATTTCCAGTACCAGTGTGTTTAAAGCAATCTGAGAAAGTCATTAAAAAATGCAAAAGCTTTGGAGGGTGGAGACATGGGGAAAGCCACACAGCAAGTCCAATGAAGTCAAACTCTGACCAAGCTCAGACAGAGGATGAGAGGCTGAGCTGGGAGAAGAAGCTGAAGGTTCATAAAGTCTAACAGAGGTACAAATAAACAGGCAAGCAGGCAGAATCAAGTAGGAACATGAGATGAGGGGAAGTAACATTCAGTCAGAAGAAAAAGAAGATAAAGGGAAGAAGGAAAAGAGAGATGATCAGGAAACCTGTGGACATCTCCCTAAACTTCCAGGGTAACTTTGAGACAACAGAACCTCCCAACCTTCAGAGGCTTCCCCACCACTGAAAAGTCCTTTGCAGTAACATATGAACAGAGCAGGAACCAAGAGTAGTGAGGCAGCTACAAAGGCTGATTAAGGTATGAATGCTAGCAAAGTGGTAGGGGGAAGCTTTCATAAGCATCTGCCTCCACTGGGCCTGACAGCAGCACACACTGTCAATCACCTCACTTCAATAAGTGCTCACATTTTTCTCAAATTAGAAATTAAGATAACACAAATCCCTAGGAATAGCATACAGTTTCTATACATATCACTCAGTGAGTTAGCAGCACTGAAGTGAAGCAAGAAGCTTCTGACACTATCACGAGCATCTTTTTCAGTCTTTCTTCCTTCAGCATAAACATGGGGTCCTCTGAACAGTACAGGAACCTGCATGAGGAACTTTTTATTTTCTCCAAAAAGAAGCAGAAAAGAAGGGTTCTTACTCTCCTCTTTTAAGGCCCTGTTTACTATGGGCCAGTCATTTTTCATTATGAGATCCCTTTACCTTAGTCACTGCTTGTACTTTCACTGTGGACTGGTGTAAAGCACAAGCACAGAGGGGGAAGTTTGGCTTTGCATCAGTCCCACGTCATCATTCCCCCACCGTCCCCAGAGTTTAACACAACCAGGCTTTACAACACCAACAGATAATACATGCAGCATCAACAGGTCTTGCTGACAAAAAGCCATATTAAGCATTGTTTACCTCTTTAAAACCTTGAATAGCAGTCAACACAAAGAAGCTGCGGTGTGCTAAAGGATCTGAAGAAATAGCTGTATAATCAGTTTTTGCTGAAATCCTGGAACAAATTTTAATGTGAATCTTGCCAAGCTCTTTAATGTCTGCCCGTTGGTTAAAGCCTCAATATCCAGGCTAGATTTTAGTAATTTCTTAGGGGCTTTTATAAAAGCAGGAAATATTAACAGCTAAAATCTAACTCAGCTTTTTCAGTGATGCATTGTCATAATATATAACAACATACCTGTAGTTCTCTTAGCCATCATGTGCATAAATTATTCACGAGAAATAAAAACTTTCTCCTAATATATGCTAATTTTTGGAGGTTTTATAGATTCAACTGCTTCACCTGCATGATCCATGATGTCTATCTGTCAAAACCTAAGCCTCCAGGGAATATAGGTACCACAAAGGGCACGATTTCACTTTCCCAGAAGTTTAAATCAGAGAAGAATATGACTGAAGGCTGAACTAGAACGACTGCAATACAATGCACATTTCATTCACAGTGGAGTGAATGCAGCAAAATAGTGGTAAAATCCACTGCAGATCTTTTTTATTACTTTGTATTGCAAAAATTCCAAGGGGCCCCAGCAGAGCTCAGGACTGCAATTTACAACATACTCTGACATTTTAAGAGACTTTTTGTTCTAATCATCTTCAGGTTTCCTCTAGAGCAGTCATCCTTTGGGCTTTAAGGCATTCTGGCTTCAAGACTTTGTTGGTTCAAGACTTTGGGAAAGCTCTAAATGAGTCATGAGGCCAATAGCAGATGGAAATTTTCAATCACTTCATAGGTTATTGCTGGAAATACATCACCAAAATGTATACTAAGAGGTCAAACACATCTGTGCTCCTTACACCACCATGAACAACTAAGAATATTGTGTTCATAGGCAGTACTTGAAGAGCATGCTGAGAAAAGATTCACAAGAGAACACAGTTTGCATTCTTGTGATGCTTGCAACTGAAGCACACGTTTCTGCAGAAAAAAAATATTTTCCCCTCCCCACAACAGTTTAAGGTTTAAAGGTGAAACTACTAATTGCTTACAGCTAAGCATAAGACCAAGTTGCCCAGGAAGGCTGTCCAGTTCTGTTGGTTTTCAAGGCTGGAAGGAGTAAGTCCCCAAGCAATCTGATCTAACTAGACCTGCTTTGAGCTCTGGATTTCCCATCCAACTGAAGTTATTCTATGATTCTAAAACATTCAATCAATAGTATCTTCCCCTGACTTGTACATCTTTGAGGTAACAACCAGAGGCAGTCTCAGGAATGAGTGAGTACACTTCTGCACTCTTCAAGTTCCAAGCTTTCTTGTTAGAGTAACAGCTTTCAGCCACTCAGATAAGATATTTGATTGGTATGTGACCATGCTACAGCCCTTTGGTAAGAAGCTGGTGAGTTGTGCTCATGGGAAGACACACAGCTTTTCAGTTTTCTCCAGAGAAGCCGTTTGGCCTTGTTCCTTGGGGAACCACAGCTTTCCTTCTTGAGAGATCTCATGCACTATAAGCTGCAAATAAGCTTTTCTTACCAAGGCACTATTTTTTCTTTTTCCCCGTGGTCATACTTTGCCATTTTTCTAGCTGTTTCAAGCAATGCAGAATTATGTGTGTTTTGTAATTATGCCTTGTAATCTTTCTGATAAAGGTTCCTCCATCACTTCCTAGCCACCTCCATCTGAAGGAATGCCACCTCCACAAGCTGGTTGCCACAAAACAGCTACCCTGGGGAATGCAATGTGTTAAATGACAAAGGACTGCTCTGCCTGCCTGAGGCATCACTCTTTTGATGTCTGCACAGAAACACGTTGAGGGGGGAATGAAAAAGCTACCAGCCCTGACAATATGGGGCACTAGCTGGAGTTGCACACTGGAGAGGAACATGAATTCAGTGTGGCCAATCAGGCCTTCAAGTGGAAATGCAGGGACTGTTCATGGGGAACAAGTGTTTGCTTTGCTCTTTCTCTTGTTCTTCTGACCAAAGTAGGACTTAAAAGGGAGACAAGGTGAGAAAACAAAGAATATGGGTTCTATAGAATGAAGTAGCTTATTATAAAACTATTATGAATAGTTGGCTTGATGCTTAGCTAGGGGATAATGAAGTTAGTAATTAGAGATGATGAATAGTTGAAGGGGCTTTATAATGATACGGAAAGATTTTCATTTTTATATCAGACAGATTGAATTCAGGTCAAGTCAGTACCAACTGAACATGAATGCCATCTGATTTATTTCATCAGGTTTTGTGGAATGAGCTTGGTCCCTTGTAGGTGATTTGGAACAAAAGCTTATTCATAAGTAATCATTTGCAATAAGCACCTCCACTTGCTTGAGGCAGGGCTTTAAACAAGGTACAGTTCAAATGGTCCAGCTTTGAAAAGGTTGCAATTCAAGTAAATAAAACTGTAAAAGATATGACAAAGAGAAAGATGGCATTGTTTGTCCAATGCTTTGCAGAAATTTTGTGATGGAGCTTTATTTGAATTCATGTTCAATTATGAGCCATTTCTTCCTGCCTGGACATTTAGAAATTGCACAGTGCCTGTTGGGCAAAACAGCAGTCTATATAAAGAAGCAAAGAACATAAGGTGCCCTTTACTAGCCACCATGTTCATCAGCATCTTTCAAGAGTCTGCTTCTGCTCTCACAAATCTCTCCAGTGAGAAAGACAAGGCGTGTTAGTACCAAGGAATGGTGTCAGCTTCTGGCTTGCTAGCAAGGGCTATAAACAACATTATCTTTACACAATGGACAACTCTTCTGCTACTGGGTCACTGTCAGAGCAGCACTGGGGTTTGCAGATCACAATTTGTAGATGAGATCCTCTCCTGAAATTTTTGGCAATTCCGAATTAGGAATCCTCTACTTTTTACATTTGGGAATAGTAAATAAATACATGAGACAAGATTAGAGGTATTAGTGAAGTGAGGCATAGTTAATGGACAAAAAGAGGTAGGGAAGCTGGAGGAGAGAAGGAATCTAGGAAACTTAGTTGGTCCTGGAAGGAGAAAAAAAAAAACAAGAACAAAATACAGGGAGCTAATACATAGGGATCCCAGAGAAACTGCAGTGACCTGACCCATCAGTGAGGTTATACTGATGTAGTCTATTGTCATTGTCAGGGATTTAGCACAGATTTAAAATTCCACGCACTATAGTGCTTCATCTAGCACACTACTAAGCAATTCTGGATGCTCTACTTTGAGTCTGTGCAATGGGACCACATTTGGCATTTGCAGCAGTATAATCATGTTGAATAACTGAACTGAGCAAACTTTTTAAACATCAATTTCCTCAAGTCCATAGAAGGACTAGTGCAAAATTAATGGTGTAGAGGAGAGTGAACTGAAGGTTAACCAGTCACCAGTTCCCCATTCTATATTGCACTGTCCATAGAATTAGATTTTGTATTTTGACAATTGTACCAGAGTTAAAGTAATTACAATTATACAAAATTTGAAGTGCAGAGTTTAGGACTAGGAATTCTAGAGCTGTGAATGCCTCCAAGGCAGGAATGTGCTTATTGAGGTACAACTAAGTAATATTAAATTGAGGCATCTGAGAGAGGAGGTGGAAGTCTCTTTATGGCTAGGAGGAAAAAAGTACAGCTTTGTAAGTAGAGACAAAGGGATTCTAGCTTTGGATGGCACAGGAGGTACCTTCTTTCATTCTTTCCTTTATTTCTTTCTGTGTCTCCTCCCCATCGTCTGAGAACAGATAGAAGCAGGCATTTTGGACAACAAAGGAAGGGGGAAGGATTGCAATTTGATTCAGGAGAAAAAAATTAGGAGCTAGCTGAGGTGCTAGATCAGTCAGGAAAATTCTTTACTCGCACTTAAACTACTGTGTACTATTCTTCTGATATTTATGATATACTACTGTGTATTATACTTCTGATATTTTATTTCACTGTTAAAAGCCCATGGATTGAATAAATCTATTGTCTTTACATTCCTGGCACATTTGACTCTGAACATGTAACAGCATTTTTGCTGCACAGTAATGGTGACATTGGGATGATTTTACAGACATTGAGATTTCCAGTGCATAGCCCCAGATATCCAAAGGCTTACAGCTGTCCAGTGTCAGAGCTGGCCATGCTAGGGTTGATGAAATAACATCATTCAGGGACATTTACCAAGAGAATCTCAGCTTTTAGGAAAATACTAGGGAAGACTCATGGTCCTGAGGTGTGAAGGACGACATCCATAATCTTTGTTTTTTATTCACATGTTTTGAAATTGATGCTGGTTATTCAGATACAGAACACAGGTCTCAACTTCATCACAGAAACAATTTAGAAAACACACTTTGCATAATAGATACTTGTATAGTTTAGGGTGGTTCTTCCAGTAGACATAGGAGGTGCTGCAAGCCTGACTCATTTGCCTCTGTTGACAAGAAGCATGGCACTGTTTGAGATGAGAGACACTGTAATATCAGAATCTTTTAGTTCTAAGGTCTAAAACTGCATGCCAACATTCTGTAAAGTTA
>VZTB01018119.1:0-17723 GCA_013397245.1 Thryothorus ludovicianus
TTAAATAGTTCCTGTTAGCTCTGCTGGGACATCCTTCTGCAGTTTCCCAGCACAAATTCGTAGACCTTATGCTCTATATATAGATTGACTCGCTGTGTCAGACTGGCTTAATACTTTCTCAGAAGATACCAATCTCCTTTTATGGTTTCATTATACAGGAAATCCTTTCAGATGTACAAAGGGCAAATCTTTCTTAGCTGAACTGAAGGCACAGACCTCTTCCCCTAGAGCGACATCATCCATCGTGCAAACAGCTAGATGTATTCCTCATCTATTCTGGATGGAGAAACCTTCACGCCGCCCGCAGGGAGCCGTCCCAAGGTACAAATCTGTGGACCAAACATTAATCGGTGTGAAGAGGCAGCGGCTCTCTCAAGGGCATCGAACATATTGTGCCACTAGATGCCACTGTCGAGACACGTTCGGTCTGATCCCGCTTAAAAACAAATCGAAAGAATGGCAAGATGTATTTCTGGCTAGTGTTTTGGATAGCCTTATTGTTAAAATGTGAGGGGAAAAATACATTCTAAGAAACTAAAATTTCTAGCCAGTATGGTACGCTTTCCTGAAGTAGAACCAGGGAAACATCTCTTCAGACTACTGCAAGTAAATTAGTTCATGTTGTATTTAGCTGTTTAAATAGTTATGGTACTGTTTAGAGACAGAATGAAATTCTGTCAGCTACTTGTAAGCTAATTTACAGAATCAAAGCTAGAGAGAAAATTTGGCATGTGAAATTTCTATTTCATTTGGCCAAGAAAAATTGTTCTTTCTTCCCTAGTTTTGCCAGTTCTCTTATCTAGGAATATATATGCTTTCCTCACTGAGCTGAGAAACTTCCATTCTTTCTCATATGAAATACAACTAATAAACAGCAGCCAGGAGAAAGACACTGATAACTGGACCATTCTTTCACCTTCTTTCTTGGATAATGAAGAAAATAAGAAGTTTCCCATTACTCTGAAAGTACAATGTGGAGTAGGAGGTCTCCATATAGCTATTTGATTGGGACTAAAGCAGACTTGCAATCCTATTGCTAGATCTTGGAAACAGAAGTTATCCCTTAATCATGTGCAGTTCTCCTGACTCAGAATGTGTTCACATGATCCCACATTTATTTTGTTTTGTAGTTACCCGAAAAGCTATCCTTGTGCTAAATATTGATCAGCTCCTACCCAAGGTACTTGCAGGCAGCAGGATCATTTCCAGGCTTGTACAGGCTAGCAGAACAGGGAGACTGACCTCAAGCATCAGCTGCAAAAAAACGACACTCAGCAGTAATTCTGATGCTGTTTTGATCAAACACAGAACTGTTTTAATTTGTCATCATTTGGAAGTGAAATAAAAAGACTTGTGCTCAGAATCTGTAAGTGGCAATTCAGTGAATGTTCAGTACTTTGAAAAATGAATTAAAACCTGTAGTATTTGAAATTCAAAATGATGTTAAAAATGCAAAAACATTCATCCATTCTTCATTTTAAAAGTAATTTTTACCATGCATCTTCCCTAGCTATTTCTGCTTACGAGTTTGGTCAGCAGTAAATTGCTTGCAGAACATGTGGCTGCTACTTCTTGAAAAACAGCCTTACCAGCTTTCTGCTTTTAAATTTATTTTCTTTTTTTTTTTTTTTGACAGAAGAAACATTTCAGGGCAGATTATGTAGAGGATTGGATTAAGTTTTTACTAAGCCAGTAAGTATCTTCTCAGATCAGTGAAGATATTGTAGTCCCACATCACTAGATCTAGACTGAAGTGATGTGGATTTCAAAAGTACTCCTCTTTTTAATCCAGATCAGATCTTGTTTTCAGCAGAGCCTCACAAACCTGCTTGAGCCCAACAGAACAATTGCAGCACAGACATGACAATAAATGTGTGGGACAGAGGAGGATGGAGAGGCAGGAATCTTGTGGGCCAGCTATGCAAAAGGAAAGAAAACATGGAATACACCATGGTCTGTTACACAGCTTGCAGCACAATTCTAACATCTTTCTTATCAGCAATAACACTGGAATAATAGCATAATACTGCCCAGACTGCAAATGGATGTTTTAGCAGAGGTATGTAACATTTCCAAGGAAATTGGTAAAATACTTCAAAATCACTGTGAGAGCCAGGAAGCTCCAGGTTGACTTACCATACTCATTCTGTTTCAGCCCTTCACATAATGAGAGTGTAAATGGAAGAGGGACCAACAGGAGTACAGACTCCTTGTTCTGCGAAATAGTACATGACAAGATTATGTTAAAGTTACAGATTAAAATGTGTTTTAAAAGGAAGAAGGACTATAGCAACTCTCATCTATTGCTGCTGGGTATGAGTTNCCTGCGAAATAGTATATGACAAGATTATGTTAAAGAAAAAGTTACAGATTAAAATGTGTTTTAAAAGGAAGAAGGACTATAGCAACTCTCATCTATTGCTGCTGGGTATGAGTTCACCCACCAATGACATGGGTAAGCAAAGCCCAGGGGCCTGCCCTGCTGGCTGGCTGTGGTGATGGGATCCCTGGCTATGAGCTCTTTCAAGCCCCAAGGGGGGACTCCAGCCCCACTGTGCCCTGACATTTTCTTTGTCTTGAGGAAACTGGTCATTTCTCTCTGAACATACCCATATGTATTTCAGTTATTCTTCCTAACTCTCTTAGCTCTATTTTTATAGAAAATAATAGAAAGAAAGAAACAAAGATCATTTTTCATGCCAAAGCTCATTAAGCAGACTTGGTTCAGCTCCCAAGCAAAAAGAAAAGGCAAAAAAGGAATGAAGGAGCCTGTTTTTCCCTATAATTCAATAGCATCCTTAAAGAGCCAACCTGTGAAAAATTATTTTTGTCTGTCTTTTAGTTGCCTTAGTAAAGAGCTTGCAGCAATGTCTCTGTCTTGTGTCTTGGCTCAGGTATATAGCAGCACAACAAAATCTTGATGATGTTCTTACCAATGCAGGCATGCTTTATACTAAGTGGCATTATGCTATCCTTTCACCAAAACACAGAAAAACAAATCTGGGGAAAAGATACTCACAGGTGGTATTCTGAGGTAAAAGACCCATTAGGAAATTTTTAAGCAACTGGTGTTACACAGCTATGAAAGGGATGAGACACAAAACACAATTTCTGTAATAAACAGTCCCAAATAGGCGGCATTTAATGATATCATGTAGTCAATGTGATGATTCACCAGTTACTCTGTAAGGACATTGCTGTTACAAGCCCTCCTCAGGGTCCTTTTCTTTCTGCAGCCTGCTTTTATATGACTTAAAGCTTTGTATCCAGTCTTTTTCAGCCCAAGAGACTACAGCCAGATTTTTCTCAACTCTGTCCAACAAAAAGCTCTGTATTACCAGTATAAGCACTACCCTTGAACAGCAGCATTTGCTATGTCTCACACATAGCCAAAAAACAATGCCAGCATAGCTTTATGCAAAGAACAAGCTGAGGGAGAAAAGAATACAGAAAACTTCTTCTACGAAAGCAGCTTCTGAAAACTAAGAAGCTTAATTTGTCTGCTGCAGTCTTTTAAGGAGTAGCTTCCTTTAACAGCTAGTAAATCTCTGATCTGGGACTCAGCTGCTCATAGCATAAAAATGGCATATGTCGCTGAACCTTCAGATGCCTCAGCACCTACAGATACTTTAAACTCATAAGCACTCACAAAAAGTTGTGTCCAGATGGCATAAGACTTAAACATAGTTTTCCCTGTCTCCTTGGGACTCGATTATCTACTGCCTTGCTCTTTAAATTGCTTTCATTGTTTGCATCTTCTAATTTATATCTCTGTAAAGCATTGTCATTTTGGTAAGGTGAACTATACACACCCCTGTAAGTGGCTGCATAGGATATAAAGTAGCAGAAGATTAGGTCTGTGGTTCCAATCTGTCCTGCAGAAGGAAAAAACAATCTAGAGATTAAAGGACAATAGGAATTACCAGCTGCTAGGACAAAAGATAAACAAAACCATTATTTTCCCATCAGTCAAGAAAGTAGAAAAAAAATTCTAGTGTGACCTCATGCACTTCATCTCGGATTGCTTTTCTCAGATCCTAAAATGTAGCTAGCTACATAATGAAAGAAAGTCCATTAAAATGTTTTAAGGAGCTTTTCCTGAAAGCATATGAACAAATGTCATCCTGTTACCTTCAACAGAGTGCTCAGTCACTCTAGCAAACGGCAGTAATTCATTCTATTGCACACTTCCCTGGCACAGCAAGCACAGAAATGTCTATAACAATATAGCTGAAGTGCTAGGCATTTGCCTCATGCCCCTGAAAAATAGGTAGGGAGGTAATTTCTTCTCTTAGTGCAAGAGGGAAAGCTACCAGTGCATCTCTCGTGCTGTGAGAGGAGTGCTGAAAATGTTAATGCCTCTCAATGAGGAAACCAGGCTATCGACAGCTGCCCGTTGTGCCCCTTGCACAAGGAGGGAGGAAAATTCCTTTGTCTCCTGGGGCACATGACGGCCTTCCCATAAAACTTCAGCTGCTGGAAAAAGTTCAGGTTTGTGACTCTGTAATGTATCTAATTGGTCTTTCTTTACCATTTCTGTAGTGCTGTACAAGGAGCGGTAGACATTTATAGTGCTTGTGCATAGTTTAGACTTACATATATGCATTTATTGTTGTAAAATAATCATATATACCAGTGGTAGTCAGACTTTCTACATGTTGCTACGCAAATGGGGCTGACTCAAAGCCCTACAGATATGACCCCTTTCACAAGCCATTTTACCTCAGAGTACTTTTTTGTCTCCCATTAGATCTATCCCCCTGCCAAATAACATCAACATTTTAATTCTCTAAAGCAAGATACACATATAAATCTCAATTCTCCTTATGAACGATTTAGATAAAAAATGAAAAAAGGGAGGAAAAAAGCCTGCACAAGTTTGTAACTTGTTCAAAACATAAGTTTTGAAGCTGTCCTATGAGAAATGATGATACTACAAAAAAACTGATTCAGCTGAGTACATAAACCTGATGATTACTGTGAAACATTAACACTAAATAGATCTGCTACACTGTCTATAGGCTGCTCTCTCTGGTGAGTTAAAGAAAAGCATTGGACATCTCCAGGATGCTCTATACATTATCACAGAAGCTTTTTAACAGCTGTAGGGCTACTTTGTCCAGAGGGAGAGTATCAGAGAGCCATAGAAGATACATTTTGGATACCAAACTACCAAAAAGGAACAACATCATTAACAAAATGGTGTGATCTAAGTGATGCAATCTAGTGAACAACTCTAAGCAGGATCCCAGAAAAGTCCAGAAAAGGAAGTGAGAAACTAGTAAGAAAGATGAATGTGTTAAAAGAACTCAGCACTAACTTTGCTTGAATGGAATCAGTGGCTTCCAGAGGAAAAATGCAGGATTGTTTCTTTAAAAAAAACCCTGTTTTCATAAATTAAAATGATCTCAAGGTGTTGAGAAATAAGTACTGCATTATCCCAAGGATCGATATTTTTGTTACTCTTACACTGAATAACAGGCAAGTAGAAATATTTCAGTTGATACAAATGCTAGTACAGGGCTGGTTTTCTTTCTGGCTTTGTACAGACAGTGCCCAGTTTGGAGTGCAGCTCCCTTCCCGGGACTTGACTGGGAACAGGAATGTAACATATGGAGCTGTTTGTAGAATCAGCACTGAAATTTAGTCAAGCAGCTTTTGTAATTTTAAATTCATTCTGACCCAGCAGAGTTATTCCCTTTCTAGAATTAAGTTTATTGTCACTGTAATAGGAACTGTATCTGAGGTTGGAAAAATGCTGTTTTAGCAAAAATGAACATGATAAAAACTGTCTCATCAAAAATGGAAAATGCCCAAAGTTGTTAACTTTTCAAAAAAGAAACAGTAAATGAGTCATCTACGTTGCTGAAAAATAATGTTTTTACCTATTTTCACACTATCACAATTTTACAAAGACTAGCTTGGAAGCCAAATAATCTATTCTATAATGCACTTAGCGTTGCATCCAAAATAATTTCTGCCCATTGCAACAAAGGCAGACTTTTACTTCAGCTCCACGTAATGCATCTCTGGGATTCTTAGGCTTCCAGGTGTTTTATATAACGTTCTTATGGAAAAAGAAAAAAGAAAAAAGAAAAAATATGCTCTGTTCCTATAAAAAGAGCAGGTCTCATCATATTAACACAGTCAAAGCAATCTCATACGCAAAAGAAATGAAAATAGCTACAGCAGGTCGATAAGGAGCACCCGGTATAGGAAACAAAAGAAGCCCACATAAGTGATGAGTTTTGAATAAAATGAAAAGTTCTGATTCGCTTAAAATGTACAGAGTGTGAATGCCTCATTGATTGCCAATGCTATCTGACAGCGTGTGCAACAGTCCAGCATAACTTATCGACACCAAAAACATTTCTGTATTACACATCATGGCCACTTTCAGATGGGCAAACGCCACTGCCAGAGAGGAAATGGCTGGTAAAAAACAAAGGAATCTGTGTAATGGCTGGGGTTACAGTCTAAGAAAGCCACATGCAAAGGCTTTCTCCTACTAATCTTCTCTCTTCCCCACAGGGTGTAGTTATATACCTGGGCCCATGCTCATTTACAGAGAGGCAGCATAGATCCATGAGAAAGTGGTTTTGTTCTAATCCAAAAATAAAAACGAGCCTGAATGTATAAATAAATATAAGAGAGGTTAGATTTCCAGAACCAGAAATGTTTTATTATTGCAGGTAAACAAGACAACAACTGAAGATACAGAAAGTCAGTTGTAGGCTTAACAAACTAAAAATACTCCTATCAAAATTCACTTGACATCTCAGCTTAAAAAAGTCTCAGCTTTTAGTAAATATAATTTAAATGAAAAAAATGTGATTTGTTCAAATCTAGTCCAAGCTTTGACGTAAGGTTATTTTTTTAATTAATTGAATGAAAAACTAGTTCTCTTCACCACCCAACTAAAGACCTCTGTTACATACAATTAACACATGCCTTGACAAATTTAGCTCTCTTTTGTTTTGAAGTACAACAGCTGACCTTTTTATACAGTCGGTATTTCTTTCAACAAATTAAATTTATTTTTAGATTAAATATTTGCATCAATTTTTTTTCTTCCAAGAAGAAGCTACCATCGAAAAGTATTTATGGGATGCATTCTTCCCATTCCTGTTTCACTATTAAAGGCATTGCCTGAACAATTAATAAACCTTCTTTAAGATTACATTTGGCAAGGTAAGATTTGAGATTTAATAAGCATAAATATATTTTTTTCCTTATAGGTTGTGTAGAAAAATATAGTCAATAACAAAAATTGCTAATTGTATTTTTTCCTTATTCCCAAGGGAGATATTTTAATATTCTATCTAGAACCTTCATTTTTTGAGTAGTGCTGTTCTACTCATCAGGAGTCTGCAAATAGTATATATTTACCTTCTAGAGACTCCAACTGTAAATCTTGAAGACAAGAATATCTCTGTAACAAAGAAATAGTTAGAAGCCCTACAAAATGCCCTGAGCTGAGAATTTAGTTACTTACATTGAATGAAATGCCTGGAAACACAAGGTTAGCATTTGTTAAAGTGTTTTTTCTGAATGAAACAATTCTTCATCACACAGAATCTGGATTCTCATGCTGATGGATTATTCATTAGCCTGTTATCAATTAACCTGAAGAAAACAAAGGACTTAAACTGAGGAAGAAATGAGTTAGCTGAAAAACCTGAAAAAGATTTGAGATAACAAAATGATTGTTCTAGCCTTCACACTTAGTACTGCCAGTGTAAATAACAATAAAACCTGGGAATTACTTTGTCCTATCTGAATTGGGAAGCAATTTATTTCTGAGCCTGCAACATAAGTAAATTTGTAATCAGATGAAAACATTTCTAAAGAGCTTCTACTCCCATTGAAAACATCTGCAGATTGTCACATTACCTGTGGCTTTCAAGACGTTACAGCATCATCTGTCTCATGCACATCTTGGTTAAATTGCTGTCTTTTGTGACAGCTTTTCAAATGTGTTTTCCCTCTTTACTTACACAGGCTCATTTTCTACACTGACCGACACTTTTTAAAAATAACCACACACCATCCAGGGCAAATACATAAATAAGCAATGTTCCATCATTACATAGTTGATATTTTTTGGGTGGCTCCAGTGGTGGATCCATTGATGGGATTAAAGATATGCTAAAATACTATTTCCTGAAGGAAGAGTAAGAATACACGATTTTGAAACAGGTCTAGCCAGCAGTAGATGTCTTAGCAGCATTAAATGAAATCTTGTCCAAGGCCAGTCATTTTTCTCTTGTATTTTTCCAGCAACTGACTTTGCCTTTGTTCTCATGCTGCTCTGAGCTGTGACTTGGCAACATGAGATTGGCAAAGTGAAGGCATTTTTCAGACTATACTAAATGATGGACAAAATGCCAGCTGACTGAATATTTAGCATTCATGGCATGTAGAAAATCTACTTCTACTGTATGTAAGCAATAAATTATGATCCTCTCAATACTTCTTGAGTTTCAGTCAAAAACACAGTGAAGAACAAATGAATCCTGCCCTTTTTTGGTTCCCCTACCACCTTGCCTGACTCTGTTTCCTGGATTGCAGCAGTTCTGTGGAGGTACATGAGTTACCAGTTTGTCTAAGCATGTCAGAAGAAACATGTTGACTGAAAGGAATAAATAAAATACTGAAAGTACATAAAAGGGAGAAATCTACTTTTTACTTGTAGAATGGTAAATTAAAAAAAAAAAGTTTTACTTGCAGCCTCAAAAATGCCAAGGTATTATGCAGCTCCCATTCATTTGAATAGGAATAAATGTAAGAAGTCATGCCTCTGTATTTTTGCAAATAATAAAAACTTTCTTTTTCTTATTAACACTATTATTAAACAGTGAACTGATTTCCATTCAAGAAAGTACTCATAGCTTAGCATCATTTAGTCCAGCTTAAATGCAGCCATGACCTCCATAGCCGATGTGATCAATTGTCAGTTACAGTAAACAGCTACCATCAGCAACAGCTGTATGAGAAACAATAAAGCTTATACAGCACTGAAAACCTCAGTGCATTTTTTTTTTTCAATTTTACCTAAAGATGATTCAACTACCTTAACAACTACTTCCCAGCCATTTTCTCCAGCAGCATATTAATTTTCAAGTGTCATTTTTGTATACTTGATATCAGCATCCCGAATTTCAGAATATTTTAACCTAGTCATAAAAGAAACAACTCTTGCCAGCCTGGATCTAATTTCATGTCATGAATCTCTTCAAGCAGGAAATCCTCAGCAACAGCACATTTGATATGTTATTTTGCATCACCTCCATTGCAGGCTGTGACGCTGCCCTCTTTTCCCCACTCTGTGTTTCCAGCAATACATTTCTTCCTCTTAGGGGAACCTCTATATCTGTGTGTCCACAATGTCTTGAGGTTATACACAACTGGAAGCTGTTTTTCCAATTACTTCTTTTACCTTGCTCTTCTTTTCGTTCTTTTGTGGGTATGAATTGTAGGAAAAAGAATATGGGGACTGAGACAATCTGTGCTGTAGGCTGTGGCTGTTCTGTCCCAAATGTGAGTCAGAGCAGTCACAGTTAGATTCTGCTGCCCTCAATGTCCATGAAATAAAATGCAGGTATATATAGTTCATTCTCAAACTAGTATTCCCTTCAAAACCTTCTATGCCCACGCCCTGATTGCTGTAGAGGCCATCTGCACCCAGAGAAGGAAAAGAGATTCAGAAAACCATTTTACACCCTATAGGGCATTTTTGCTCAGAATATGGCACAGGGAGGCCCTAATGAAACAAAGGAACCATCCAACAAATTTTTCTGAAGGACTTTGCAGGATATATATTGTGCAAGTGCATTGCCAACAGTTTATTCAATAACATCAAGCGTATGCAATGGTTCTGAAATGTATTATGAATACATGGAAATCTAAAATTAATTTGTTTAGCATTATATCATCTATAGAATTTTAAGGGCAGGATATTTTTAATTTCTTAATAAATATGTTAATAAACATATTCAGATGGCCAGAGAAAGTCATGACTAGAAATGGTTAAAAATAGAATTTCTCCCAGAAAAGTGTTCAAATACTTTTTCTTGTCACTTGTTAATAGTATTGTATGGAAAGATAGATCAAAAATAGAGCTAAAAAAATCAAATGTTTCCTGTTTCTCCTTATGTTCAATACCTACCGATTAGACATTTTAGAATTTTGTCCCCTTTATTTTCATGTCTCTTTCTGTTTGGCCACAGAATGTAAACAGACTAATTAAGACCACTGCTTTACTTCCATTTTTTCCAATTCTTTTGACATCCTATGATTGAAACCTTTTGGAGCTAGAAAATGAAAAGGGATGGTGTAAACTTGTAATTATTTTACTTTGTTTTTAAAACCTTCAAAATACTAAGGATGCACGATTTTGTTTTCAAACTTCAGGTTGAAACAGAAACGGATTTCAGCAGAGAATCTTTACATTGTAAAAATCTTTCAAGTGAAAAGAACTAACAGTACTCATCTTCATAGTAGTGAAGATTTTTAAGCTCTAATTCAAAAGTCCCTCAGCCACAAATCAGTGAACTTTGGGAAAAAAATATTGAAGAGTTCATGTCTGAACAGAGTTTGATGTCTTTCTTCAGCAGTGTGTTCTGTCCACAATAAGAAACAACATGCTGGACTAGGAAAACTTCTGCTCCAATGCCGTAGCAAGAGTTTGGCTCTTTTTCTGGAACTGAAGTTCTTTCCAGTTTACATTCAGAAATAGTAAACCTAATGGGGGTAGATCTCAAATCTTATACAACGTTGAACTGATGATTATAACTGACTGTAATGTAAAATACATTGTATTACCCATAAAGGATACTAAAATAGTTGAGCCCAGTGACATTAGCTTTCAATGGCTAGCTGGTGATGACAGGGATCATGCTTCACTATTGCAATAAATCATTAAAGCTTGCATATTTTTATGCACACAAATTTGGCCAAAGAAAGCTGAGGTCTTTTAATCTGGATTCTAATTTAATTAGAAAAAGACTGCCAGAACAAACTACAATTATATGTTCTATATGTAATTGCAAAGGATCTTGTGATCTTGGCTATGACATCACAAAAAGAGAGAAAATAAAAATTAGGAATGCATTCCTTAAAAACACTCAATTACCACACTGTTCCCTTTTACATTGTCATCTGTCACCTTAGTGGACTGACAGATCTTCCAAGGTATGTAAAGACTGGACTCTAGTGAGAGGTTCTTCAACTGAAGTAATAGCGAGAAATTGCACAAAACCTGTTAATGTTCACAGCCATGAACTAAGGGAATGAGATTCCTAATGTTACAAGAAGCAGTTAGGAAAAAATAAGAGCTGCCCTTCATACAGACAGATTCACATACACTCACCTGCCATTGTGATATTTGAGACTCTTTCCAGGCATGACAAATACAGAGTATGTCTTCACCAGTTCATTTAGCTGATTGCAGCAGGGAGAACTTACTATGGATTCTGAAGTACTTTCTTTAACAAAGTACAGTAAATGATCACTAATACAATGTACTAAGGACAGAATTCTATAGTGTAGGGCAATTTGGTTTTTATTTATAATAAGCATGCATTTTTGTTTCCTGAATGTCATCCAATCACCCTTGAACCCACCTTGAATTACTACAACTAGATCCTCTCTTCACTCAGTTTAGCCTGTTTTGAAACAGAGGTATCTTCTGTAGCCTTTTTGCTTGGGCAAATCTTTGCCTAAACTTTTTAAATTTATTTTAGTCTTTCCATAAAATTCAGCATACATCTAGCCTCAAAACCACTTTTTGCTTCTTTTCTTTCTTTCTTTCTTTCTTTCTTTCTTTCTTTCTTTCTTTTTCTTTCTTTCTTTCTTTCTTTCTTTCTTTCTTTCTCTCTCTCTCTCTTTCTCTCTTTCTTTCTTTCCCTCTTTCTCTCTTTCTCTCTTTCTCTCTTTTTCTTTTTCTCTCTTTCTCTCTTTCACTCTTTCTTTCTCTCTTTCTTGTCATTTTTTCCAGTCATAGGACACCAGAATGGAATGCAGTATTTCAGGTGTAGTCATCGATGCTAAAGGGGAAGGAAGGTATCACCTTCCTCCTTTGCTGACAGAATATGCCACCTCCGCAAAAAAATAAATTACTGTATCCATCCCCTGTTCTTCCCACCCACTTCCAATCTCTAAGAATGCATTCCTTTCAAAACACTTTGGATGTAGTAACCCAGAAAGATGCAAAGTCTTGAGTTAAAGCTGGAGAAGGATGGGAAGGCAAAGCAAAACAGGAAGAGTTCAGTAAAAGAGGGCTGTATAAACCTACATGTGTCACAGTGGTCAAATGCAGGTTACAAATGATCAACAATCATGAAGAAAAAGAAGTAGGGCTGATTTACCAAGCTTTTTAATATTGTGTATTCAGTCATACTTGTGGAGGAAAATCCTACCCAGGCAGAGAGGTTACATTTTAAGTCTGCTTTGTCAGATCGTAAACAATGACACAATGTGTAAGACAGGGGAGAATCAAACCCCATATGTTCTCAAATCTGCTGAGCATTTTATATGCCTATTTTGGTTTTTTCTAATGGGGAAATCATAAAATTCAACTCTTCCCTACAAAGGCTTCCAGTTTCAACCGGAATCAAAGTTTCAAGATGAAAATGTTTTCATGCAAAAGGCTTTCCATGGAAATATTCCCAGCTTGCAGTCCTCAGTGGTTAGAGCTCCCACAACCCAGAGTACTGGAGTCAGCGACCCTTACTTGCCAGGGAAGCATGGGCAAACTGGGAAACACCCTTGGCACCACAGGCAGCTGCAAAACCCTGGCACAGCACTGCCTGCAGAGTGAGGAACAACTGGGACTCTCAAGAGAAGTGTGAGGAACATATTGGCCCAAATTCCCTGCAGATCTGGGTTTCTGCCTTTCAGAGACAAAGAAAGCAGTAGATTTCAACTCTCCCTTCCTTTCCCCACTACAGCTCAGGGATTGCCCTGACCTATGCCATGCTTTAAGAGTCCTTTAGAAAGCATGAGAAGTTGTGAACTTGAACCCAGCACCTCAATACAACACAGTGCCTTCTTTACACACTGTGACGAAGACAGCATTGCCAGTTGGTAAAAAAAAAAACAAACATGATTTTGTTCAGCATCAGCTAGGAGTGACTGTGTGCAGCAAGGCAGGTCACCATGGCCCAAAGCAATCCTAATCCAACAAATCATCTGCTCAGACAATTTCCCAGGTTTGCTTTCAGATATCTAGATTGACATCCCAAGAGGACAAGAAGGCACAAGCTTTCCAGCTGAAGCCTACTCATATTATCCACCCTGCACTGTGAATCAGAGTAATAAGGAATAATCAGAAAGCAGGTCATTTTGGTCCTTCAAGGACTAAAATCAGAAGGCTTTTTTGTAGAAGGAAGAGTTTTACTGGCTTCAGTGATTTACTTTAAGTAGAATTTAATTGGAAAATAACCTAGGTCTTAGAACTAAACTTGCATACTTAGAATGATAAAAAAGAAATCACCATTTTAAAATCAATATAAGAGTCCATCAAAGAGAGCTTAAAAGTAAGACATGCATTGTTCCTAAGCAAAGAAAGAATAAAGGCATGATTGAAAATTTAGCCTGACCTGTTTAAGCATGTTAAATTCTCAGTTATATTGTGATGAACTTGTAAGCAGTTATTCAGCTTGGCTCATGTTGCAGATACTGTACATGTCAGAACATGCCAAGCTGGAGTACGGGCAGAGGGATTAACACACAGTGGCAGCATCTGGAATACGGCAAGTCTTCTTCCCAAATCTCTTTTTTGAGTACATTCCTGACTCCAGCTCTGGTAGCTGGTTTTGCTGGAGGAAGTCACCTTTGCTTCCTTCTCATTTGAGTAAGAGATTTTAACAGTAAACATTACTGGGAAACCTGGGGACCAGCTAAAGAGTCTGTCTTCAGTTTCAGTGGTTTTCAATGTTGCTTACATCAAGATTCTATTCACACCTAAGCATGCAGGAGTCTCCAGAAGTTAAAACAGTGCACTGTGACAGACACCCAATTAACGTATTTAAATACTCCCAAAAAAGGTTACTTTTGGCTAAAATATTTTTTTTCTGTTAGTTCTGGCAAACCTTAATATGTTTTCACAGTATTAAAAATCGCTATTCTCTGTATTAAATTAACTTTCATTTTTTCAATATAAAAAAAATGGAAAGCATACAAGAAAATGCAAACAGATTCCTCAAAGTTTGTCTTATGTATAGCTTCACTCAAAAACTATCACATGAATTTAAGTGCACCTCAAAAGAAAATGGAGCCTGAATGTTTATAGGTGTGAACATGTGAGTGCTGAATAAAATTTAAACAGGTATTCGAGGCAACATTTGGTTTCCTAAGTAGTTTTATGACACAATCTTAAGGATTCTGATGCTGTTTGTTCAAAGGAAGCCAAGCCTCAAGGGAAACAGGTGTCCCTCGGAGGTCCTGCTGGATAGAGATCCATGTGAGGAAGCAGACAGAGCTTGCAGCTTGTTCTTCCACTTCTGTGGGAAGATATTTTTAGTAGAAGAAAAGAATTCTGGTCTCTGTGCAATTGCTCACTTGGTTTATTATCTTTAGGACATTATAAATACCCTTCCAAGGTCACTTCCTATGAAGTGCTGACAATCTTCATGCAATGTTGAGGCAATGTAGAAACATTTCACAGAAGAAACAAAAATCTCCCTGTTGATAAAGAAAATTAAAAATAAAAAAATTATGACCCCTATTGCATAGAG
The DNA here is from genome assembly GCA_013397245.1 of Thryothorus ludovicianus. Classification (NCBI taxonomy): domain Eukaryota; kingdom Metazoa; phylum Chordata; class Aves; order Passeriformes; family Certhiidae; genus Thryothorus; species Thryothorus ludovicianus. The sequence goes on from VZTB01018119.1 coordinate 14,739, forward strand.
TCCTACCCCAAGTTATTCCAACTCTTTGGACATCAGCTACAGTCAGGCCACTCTAAAAGGGTATCCAGCAATGTTTAGTAACTGTCCAAGGGGGAATTGAGAAGATTATTTAGGATGAGATCCATCTCAATGAACTTAATTAACAGCCTTAAATTTCAGTATCTAAATAATCTTTCAGATTTATCTAAAATATCTAAAATAATCTTTCAGATTTTCCTAAGGACAGTGGCATGACATGAGCATTTACAAATGATACTTCATTCTCTTCTAAGCTGAGAGCCTTAAATGGGGAATAGCAACACCAAATGGTCCAATAATACAGTTATCACAGGCTGTCCCCATGACTCTCTGCAGGCCCTTAGGTAGGTGTCCTGTTTGCACTTTGTCGAAGCTGAATTGCTGCAATACTGATTTTCAGAAGCAAGCAGATCACCTTCACTGTCACATGAAGCTTTAACCTTCTGGAGAAGGATGATTCCAGATGAAACCAGCACGTTATCCAGCCTCAGTCTGGAGCAGCAGAGAGACTGAAGCATTCTCTCAACCTCCTACCCTTTAAGATGAGCTTCTCAGTCAACCCCTGGAAATATCAGCCACAGAAACAGTTTCCTAATGGTAAATTAACTTTCAGTTTGAGTTCTTTAGCCAAGAGGATATATTTTTTAAATCCTGTACTTTAACTCAGAAGTTTTGCATAACCTTTTTACAAAAAACCATGAGATTCTATGGGCTATGCAATGCAAATTCACAAACCAATCGTAATAGCCAAAAGTGACCTGAAAATACACCAAGGCTGGATTTTTTTCATCCAGGAAAACCACTTAGTATAGATGAATTCACCAGAAAGTACTATTTTTTTTTTCAGAGTATGCCTCTAAGAAAAGCTGTTTTATTTAAATAAGAAGAAAAGTAATCAGTGGTTATAAATGGTTTTCTTCCTATTGCAAGCTTAAGCAGGTTTAGCAGGTACAATTTACAATTGTAATAATAGGAAAGAATAGGAAAATACTTGTTATCTATGATTTGCATTACTGCAGCTCATTCAAGCACCTGTCAGCGAGCACTCCACAGAGATGGAAAGAAACCACGTCCCCTGCCCAAAGAGGTAACCTGCTGTGTAGGACAAGAGGCACAGTCTCATCTAGACAGTCATGAAGAGCCTAAACTGCTGGGAAAACTATGGTCAGCGCAATAAGCAGATCAGTGTAATTGTTCTTAATAGTATTTAATTTAAAATGACATTGTATCTAAATATTTTATAAAAAGTGGTTATGGTTATGCTGATTTAGTATTTTTTTTAATGATTTATTTTTGGTAATACATTCAGTTACCTATTTTTAAAAGCCTTCTCCTTTTGGAAACTACTCATTGGGCACTGAATTATACTGTTGTTTAGTTGAACAATTTGAGGGAGGGGGTGTTTCTTTGGCGTTTTCAAAGAGTTTTCATAGATTAGGAGAACGAGTCTTTCTCTTACAAAATAAAGGGTATCTTTACCTATGTATTTTTCTGAGCACTATACTAAGAGGCATGTCAACAACCTCTCAACCAACCAAAATCTCCTGCAGTGTAGTGCCACTGTTTTTCTAACTCAACACCAAAGCAATAACTTCCAAAAGTTCTGGAACTGCTTGTGAGCCCAAGATCTCATTTGTATCACTATTACTTCAGCCACTCTGTATTTTCTTTTCTCCGTAATCTTCACGTAAAGAGCACACTGCTCTAGCAGCTGGACAGCCCTTGCCTGCCACCCCAACCCCAGACTTTGCTGCACAAAACACTACTGACAGGCTAGAGAGAGTAGAACCATCCTACAGAATCTGGTGTTTTAATTCATTTTTCTCCAGATTCTGGGGCTGATTTTATCAAGACTTCATAGTGGATTCGTCTGTTCACTTCCCCTATGGCTTTTGGCAGCTCTGAGATTCCTGCTGACTCTACCAAAAAAAGGAACATAGTTTATCAGGATAGCAGAAGGAGTGTGACTCTGACATACGGAGAGAAGGAAATCTTGTGTAGGCAGTAAACAGAAGGATAAGGAAAGCCCAAAGGAGTCATCGCCTCAAAATGTTCCATTTCACATTGCTGAAACTGGTTATTTGTATGCAGTGGTAGATCTTTTGTGTTAATTAGGTGTTATTTAATGATCTCAATCACTTTCTAGGGACCAGGGGCCAAATACAGCCCACACGGCAGCTCACATTCACGAATTCCTCAAATACCCCCTCTGTGGGGTAATGTAAGGGAGTTACTAGGTTGCAAATCAGACTTTGTTACACCCGAGCTGCTCAGCCCTTCCAGGACGGTTCTGGGACAGCCTCAGCGACTGAAGCTGGCAAACATTTTACACGCAGACAGGTACTTACAGGCTTTTCCTCACCATAATAAAGTTTAAATCTCAATCTTAAGCTGTCGATTTGCAGGTCCTTTTCTTTTCTTAAAAATCACTATCATTATTTATTCTAGGACCTCTACAGTTCCCGGTGGGTTTAAGCGTAGTTTTGGAGTTACTTTGGTTTGGGGGTTTTTTGTAATTTTGGGTTGTTTTTTTTGCTTAATCTTTGGAGCTCACTCGGTGTATTTTGCGGCTGCTGTTGTTCCCTCCTCTCCCGAAACGCGATCCCTGAGTAGGCGGGCGGGGGCAGTGGCCGCCGGCAGCCGGCACGGCACCCCCGCTCTCGAAACCCGCCGGGATTCCCCATCCTGCCGCCGGCCCGAGCGCGCCCATCGTGGAAACCGCGGGGAACGGCGCCAGCAGCCGCGGCGGGGCAGGCACAAGCACGGTGCAGCGGGGCGGGGAGCGGAGCGCGGGGCTCGCCCTTCGAGAGGCGGGCGGGACCCGCTCCGCGCCGAGCTGAAACCTGCATGGCGCGGCCCCGCTCGGCGGCAAGGTGAGTCTCCGGCGGCACCACCCGGGCCGGGGGAAGAGGGGAACGGGACTCGGAGCGGACCCTCCCGCGGGCCCCCGGGCGAGGCGGCCCGGCA
>VZTB01018119.1:18438-49864 GCA_013397245.1 Thryothorus ludovicianus
GTGCGTGAACAGGAACCTGACGGCGGTGCCCCCCGACCTGCCGCCCTACGTGCGCAGCCTCTTCATCACCGGCAACCCCCTGACCGACCTGCCTGCCGGCGCCTTCCCCGCCCAGCGCCTGCCCGACCTCGCTTCCCTCAACCTCAGTGGCAACCACCTGCGGACCGTGGAGGACGGCTCCCTCGCCCTGCCCGCCCTGCGGCAGCTGGACCTCAGCGGCAACGCGCTGGTCTCCTTCAGCCCGCAGGCCTTCGGGGAGGGCGGCAGCCCGTTGGAGGAGCTGGTCCTCCGCGGGGCCCTGCGCGACCACGGCGTCCTGCTCAGCCTGGCCGCCCTGCTGCAGTCCGGGGCCCTGCGCAACCTCAGCCGCCTGGAGCTGGCCGACAACGGGCTGCTGCTGCTGCCCGCCGGCATGTTCACTGCCCTGCCGGCCCTGCGGCAGCTCGACCTCAGCAACAACTCCCTGGTGGGCCTGCGAAATGTCTCCTTCCAGGGACTGGGCCAGCTGCAGACCCTCAACCTCAGCGACAACTCCCTGGATGTGCTGTGGAACAGCACCCTGGCGCAGTTCCGCAGCCTGCCCGCGCTCCGGCACATCGTCCTGGGCCACAACACCTGGGTCTGTGACTGTGCCATCGAGGACCTGGTGGCCTGGCTCAAGGAGAGCGACCAGGTGGAGGGCAAAGAAGCCCTGACCTGTGCCTCCCCTGAAAAGATGTTGGGCAAAGCCCTGCTGAAGATCAACGGCTCGGACCTGAACTGCTCCGTGCCCATAGACCTGCCTTCCCAGCTACAGACTTCATACGTCTTCCTGGGGATAGTCTTGGCTCTCATTGGGGCCATATTCCTCCTAGTTTTGTACTTGAACCGAAAAGGAATCAAAAAGTGGATGCACAACATCAGAGATGCCTGTAGGGATCACATGGAGGGCTACCACTACAGATACGAGATCAATGCAGACCCCAGGTTAACAAACCTCAGCTCCAACTCGGATGTCTGACAAAAAGCCCCGGATGCAGGGCAGTGCAAAGTACCTATGCATGAAAAGTAGACTTATGCTTTACACCTCTGCTTGCTTCCATCTCCCCTGAAAAGTCTCAGACATGCTTGTAACTTGAGGGGCATATGCCTCCCTGTGATGTCAAGTTAATTTTTGTTTTGAGACACTGGACTGCTGAGCATGGCGTTCAGCTGTGTGTAGGAAACAAGCTGCTGCTTATTTTCCTCCTTACCTGTCTGCACTTGTGGGAAACATTTTTTCAAGATGTCAAAAGAAAAAAAGGATTCTTTCTGATGATCCAAAGCCACCAGAGTTTATAAAACGTTTACTGATGCAGACGCCATTCAACAAAAGCTGCCTCAACTTTTTAGGAAAAAAAATGTTTTGTTCCTCTGTGCCAGTTTTGATCTTGTATATCTGAATTGAGATGCGATGATTACATTTCATAGACCATCTTGAGATTTTAAAAATCAAACGAACTCCTTTTAACAGCTCTTCAGAAGGAAATCAAATAGCAAGCATGCACAAATACTGTATAGTTTTACATATTAGGAAATTTATGATCTCATTAAGTCTCTTACTATTTTGTAGTTATTTTTGATTGCAGTTTACGTGACTTGACAGGATTTTTTATACAAACTGCATCTAAACTCAGTCTGAACTGTTAAATTCAATAAACAGTCTTACAAGAACTGTCGTGTTTGCTGTTCAGTGAGAAAAGTATGGACATCTAAGAATGTTAATAGCGCTATAGTCTCTGAAGTAATTGCCCTGCAGTAGTAATATGAATAAAAGTTTATACAAATGTGTAGCTTAGAGCCATAAATGTTTGACAATTTTGTGATATATGCTAGGAGAATTACACTGAGCTTAATTACACTGAGAATTAAACGACAAGAGCAGTTTCACTTGGCACAAACCCCTCAGGCTGCTCTCTGAAAGCACCTGCATAATGTCAATACAGATGCTAGGGTCCACTTTCCTGGGAAGGTACAAGCTAATAGAATTTTCATAAGGTCTTCTCTACCAAATTTAAAAAAAAATAAATTAAATTGTGGAGTTGGTGAGCTAAAGATAATTTTACCTGAACGGAATGGCTTATTATAAAAACCCATACTTACGTGTCCTGAACTAAATTAAATGCAGCTCAGTCGTGCAGTCGGCAAGCTCTAGGCTTGTGCATCACTACAGCATTTATCAGATTGCTGTTTCCTTTTTAAGGTCTCGGTACTTGTGAAGTTCTGTAGGGATCTACATCCAGTAACTTGATGGAATTTTACATTTATCTTAATGTATTTAACAGGTGCACTTCAGTATGGTATGCTGCTTACTACTTGCTTGGGAATGCATTTTCTTGTAAATAGATTAAGCATGCAAAAAAACCCTTCAGAATGCCTAATTTCAGATGCAACTCTGACCACATATAGAAAGGTTAGCAAGAACCTTGCAGTGGCTGCCAATAATCAGTGCACTTTTTCTAATCTATTTATGGTTTCTTAATGAAAAAAAAATACACCAGCTGTAAAAGTGTGATGTGACTTGATATATATCAGTTTATCTGTGGAGCTTTTTCCATGGTCACTGTTACTTGAATCTCTTGAGCATCTCTCAAATTTTATGAATTGCTGGCTAATTCCTTTTGCTTTCAAAAGTGACAGTTTTCTCATAGATGTATATGTTTGGTAAGAGCTCATAAATATAAAGTAGTCTTTAAAGTATCAGAAGAAATATATTTTGGGCATCAGTATTATTCAAAAGCATTTTTCATCTTGAGACTTCAGACAAAGCAAGTAGCACAACTTGCTTTTGACTAATTTTCTACTGCTTTAAATTGGATTCGTTTAATAGCAGTGGGGTTTTTTTACGTACTTATGTGCATTTACCCTTAAAAATAATTTAAAAAAAGGATATTAAGTACAACTGTTGTTTTGTAAATCAGTATATTTTGCAATTAATGTGAATTAAGTGATAGCGTATTTCTCCTGCTGTAATTTAAATGTATGAGCAATATCTGGTTAATGGCATATGAATTAAGTTTGTGGATTCTTATGAAGCAGGCTGCCCATCTGAATATTAGCTGCCCATATTTTAAGATTAGTGTGAAAACCCCGGTGTGAAGAACTATTACTGTTGCCACTATGCAAACGGTTCATACTCCGTATACATCAGATACTTTATGTAAAAAGCTAGAATTTACAGTAGCTACGCAGTGTGCTTTGTTGTATCGATTATTCTGGAGATTATCAACTTACACTTACCTGTACAGTGCCAAGAGGAGTAGAGCATCATCCTTGCTTAAGATGCTCCTGTAATATAATGGATGAAATACGTGCAAACCAAGTCATTTCTTGGGCAATTTCCTGAGTTTTGTTAACAGATACTTTAAAGTAACTACAGTAAAAGCAATTATCCGTGATGTGTTAATGTAGCGGCCGTGCATTTGTAGAGCTGTGTAAGGACAGGCAACGACTTTCATTGCACTCTCTCAGTGCAAGTATTTGTATAATGGGCAAGTGTAACTGTTGCTACTGCTACTACACATATTATTCTAAAGATTATTATTACTATTATTTTTGTATCTTAGTCAATGTAATAGAAATTTATTAGAGCTCTGGTGACAGCCACTTCAAAATATTTTTTGTCATTTGCTTACATGTGTATTTATTAGGATGTAACATTTAGCATGTGTCAGTGTTGTGTTGGATGATGTTCCCCTACGGTGTTTGACCAACAGTGAATGCTTTGGTGTTTTGTACAATGCATTATTTGATCTTAAATTCCCTTCCATAAACAGTGCTTGAAGTTTGTTTTGCTTTTCTTTTACAAAATAATTAACAGTGGTACTCAGAAGACACATTAAAGTAGCTCCCACACTACTCTGGAACGTGGTTAAAAACTAAACACTTAAAATATAATTAGTTTCAACATTCTTCTGAAGCACATTTTATAATTCTACTCTACTTTGACACCTGAGATTCCAATTGACTACTATTTCTAGTGCAGCTTATTCATTCATTCTTCAGTGAAACGTGTGGTTCTAAATGCCTCTAAAATGTGTTTTGTATATGTAAATTCCCTAAGTTCTTCATGACAGTTGTCACTGAAAAACGTCCAGACTAAAGTAATGGCTAAGTCTGAAAAGGCTGCCCAGCTGAGAAGCAGAAAGGATCTTTTTTTCCAGGGTTTAGCTGCTTTGTTAAAGCTAGTTTTAGTTGTGACAATCTTAAAATTTACTTAGAAAAATAGCACAAGGAATTGACATACTTTTAATATATTTTCTTAAAACACTTTGGATAAGTGATGTTGCCAGGTAAGAAAATTTCCCAAATCCTCCTTTAACCAATGTATCTTTATATCAGATCATTTTTATTTTATTACTTAATGTTCATTTTTCTAAGCCATAATATTACCAGTAATTCTGACATTCAAAAAAGTGGTTTGAAGTCTTGCAACAACTGCTTTAAATCTTTTCGTTCAGGGTAATTTACTTTTTAAGCACTGCTGACAGTCCCCAGTGACATGGCAGCAAGCAGAGCAGTCTGTTCAGACCCACATTCTGTTGTTGACTGAGATGTCACTGAAAACAGGCATGGCAAATTATTCAAAATATAACTGTGCTAGGATCTCAACTCTCATTATTCTTCTAGCATTTTCCCTGTGGTATACTCCAGTCTTTTCTGCATCTGCATAATTTCTTTTTTGCCTCATTTTTTCAAGAAATCCATTAAAAAGAGTATCATGAATCTGCACAGGTAGAGAAAGCAGTCTGACTGCACCAATATTTTGAAGTTTAGCATCTTTATTTCTCTTTAAGCCTTAACGTGGAAAAAAAACCTTTGTCAAAGTGGACAGAATGAAAATTTGATGTGCACTTTTTCTTTCTCTTTAGCAGCTGAATGTTCAAGAAGAACCATTCATTCTCAGCATATGATGAAGGAAAATAGCATTTGGTAAGAAAAATGTTTTGGTTTCAAGCTTCCAAATGACATTTATATTCTATGAGAGAAAGTGGAAGGGAGAAGCTTGTAAAGGAAACACAGGAGTCTCTTCATAATGGGTCAGCACTGGAAGTCAAAGCCAATGGATAGGAACAATTCCTGATTGAATCTGTCCATTACATTCTGGTCATTTTTATAGTTTAAGCTCTAATTTCTTCCTGTTGCTATGAATAGAAACATTTTGTTTACAAGTGGCACCCCATCTTACGGTATTTGCAGGGTAGGTGTTTCCACTCTGAGTTTCTTGTGGAATATAATAGAAGATTGAATTTAATTCTGTGCCTGCTGATTTAATAATGACCAGATTGGGCTCATAACTTAATAATCCTTTTTTTTTTTTTTTTTTTTTGCAAATATGCTGCTTACATATTTGTATGTATATGGGAAGAGACCGTGGCTTAAAATCAAACAATACAAGCCCAATAAAAAACCAGGGGAGACAGAAAGCAGAACGTTTGGAGAGTGTAGCATTTATCAGATACTTCACTCAGAAAAGAGACAGACCACGTGGGAGCTGAGGGTCCTTTGGTGATACCAGAGTAAGTGTACTCTGTTAGCTTCCCAAGTCAGTGCAGCAGTAAAGTGATGCTTTGTACCAACACAATAAACCTAACAGCACTCCTCTCCCACATTGAAAAAAAACCCTCAAGCCTTTAGGAGAAAGAATACAGGTTTGCAGTATAAGTATGTCCTAAAAGGACTTTCACTTTCTCAACTGTGTTACAATTTATGTGTTGTCACATCCTTGGAAAACCTTGCTATGCCAGAAGTCATCTGTTGCGTAGGCAAAGCTTGAAATCAGGCTTTGCATTCCCAATGTTAGCCTAAATAGAAAAGCAAACTATTAAGGCAATTAAACTGGTACTTTAGACAAGATATTTGTAGTACAGTTAATAATTTAATATTTGCAATTACTTATATTTTTCAAAGTATTCACTCCATAGCTTTTCCTATCTAATGATAGACTAGCAGAATAACAGATTTGTGTTTCTAGTAATTATGCATGAAAGCATCTGAATAAATTAGCAATATTTCAGTACATACGGTGATGAAAATGCTAGAAATCTTGTGTTCTAGAATGCTTCTCTGTTACAGAAATTTTAGATGTGCAAGAAGCAGCTGTAACTTTTTCTGATTGAAGTTTGGTTTCCTAATTAAAAATATTCTTGAGGAAACCCCAATAAAATATTTACCAGATTGCTTATAAATATTATATGTTCACTCTGTTGATTTTATTACTTCAAATCCTTACAGATATTGAGGTCTTTATTAAAAGTGTAGTTGTATTCCTTTAGCCCAAATTGATGGTTGGGCTAGGAATTTGCATGATAAAATAATGAAAAAGCAAAGTCCATATAGTTGGCCTGGTTGATTTACTTAGAAAGAAACTTGGCCAGTGAATATAAGATATTGTGCTTCAATTGTTCTTGTTATTTTGGACATAATTTGTTAGCTTTTTTTGTTATAATATACGTCGTATAAATTTTCAAGTTAGGTGCCGATTCTAAATTTAACAGTAATGTATTTTCATCTTTTTAATTACCAAATCAGACTGTGTTTTAAAGTCTTTAAATGCATATTTACATAGTTAAATAAAAAAGGCACTGTTGTTACTGATGGAACTATTAAGGAAAAATGCTGCTGAAACTGAGAAAACAGGTGAAAACCAGAGGGGTACAAAAAAGCATCGAGTTGACCAACTTTTATTCCTGCAACTTCTTTTAATGAAATTGTTTATATTGTAACCTCATGGAAATCAAGGGGAAGAATGGTGGTTTGTCTTCTCATAGATAGCTAATACAGATGTCCCAGATTTTATTAGGTAGGAACAATTTTTTGGGGTTGTCCCAGGAGCACATCTGATAACTTAGTTTTGTGTCTAAATTGTTCGCTATTATTGTTTTTTTCACATTCTTAGGACAGCTAACACAGAAGGATGTTTGGCTTTTCATGGTAGATTGATCTGTGCTAAGTTTTATCACAGAACTGAACTGTCTTAGTATCTGTCCACAGTATGCTTCAGGTATTCCATTTGTTCCAGTAGAAATTCCTTTCTGTGCCATAGCCCAGAGTACTTTTGTGTGATGTCATGTGTATACAATAAAGGACTCATTTGTCAAGTGGACACTATCAAAAGTCAAATAGACATTTCAACATCATTCACTGTATATTTCATCAAGTAATGATAGTGAAATAGCAAAATAAGAAAACATCTATTGCCAGAATGCTGTAAACAGTTGTGAACTGACACCACACTGGAGCATTTGAGTAGCTTAGGCTGCTTCTGAAGAGGGAAAAAGAAGAAGCTATTGCACTAACAGTTTTATTCTTCAGGTAAATGTCTTCATTCATTCTCTTTAATAGCTCATGAACAAACCAAATCCTACAGATAATTACACATCTAGATCCATTTCAGTCAGAGCTTTTACCCCACTGATTTTCTAGTTCCAACTTTTCAGGAGTGAGTGCTTTAGTTAGCTTGGAGGGGACTAAGAACTCTTCTACATCAGAAGACAAGAATTTTTACTTTATATGTACACAGAAGCATTTTGCATACACACACACATATAAATATGTTTATACAATGTAAAACTAGAAGAGACAGAAGAGTAGAATCCAAGGCATGCTGTCTCTCCTGTACATTCTGTTGGCTTAGGGTTTTTGTTTGGTTTTTTTCCACATGTTGGAAAGGGGACCTAAGTGCCTAAAGGAAGTATGTAGGCATCTGAGAAGCACATAAGTCATGATTCGTGTTGCTGCACACCCAGTGTGAGCATTAGCAGCAAGTTAACAAAAACTGGTGCTGAGTGGTCAAGATTTTCCAAAGTGGCCACAGTCTGGAGTTCTCTCGAAGCAGCTTAAAGGGACTTCATTTTCAAAAGTTCTTGAACACTTTTTGAAAAATTGCACTTGTTTTCTTTTTAAGGTAAATTGAACAAAATGCAGAAAAAACAGTTTTCGGTGTGAAAAAGTATATGTCTGGTATACACTTGAGAGAAAATATAAATATACTTGTAACAACTTCTGAAATTCCCCAGTCTTGCTCTCTCTGTAATTTCTCAAATTGACATCTCTGTAATACCATCTATTCAGAATACCCTTCCTCTTCTCTAGCTTATTTAATCATCCCTAATCCAGATTACTTTTATCTATCACCTTTGTATTGTGACCAAACTTGATGACTTCACATGGGTCATGCATAAAATCAAATACTCAATATTTATCACCAATCAGATTATTATTAAGGTTATATTTGTTGCCTGTCTTTCATTCAGGTTTTCCCTTTTGCTGTTTGTCCCTTTATGTTTATCTTTTCAACATACTGAAAATGTTCTGTGGTAGCCCAGAGGAACTCTCTGATTCCAATTTCCAGTAACAAAAAAGGAGATCTTATTTTGAGTCGATAATCTTGAAAAAAAACTTGCAGAAAAAAATGCTTGAACTTTCTGACAGAATAGTAAAATGTCACTGAAAATAGCTCTGCTAACATATTCTTCATTTGTCAGAAACTCTGGATGTGCAGAAGGAGCTGGAATGCTGCATTTGTGATACTGGTAGAGATGCTGTTTAACGAGCCCGTGAGGTTTCTGTTACAATAGCTTGTGGTACCTCTGCTCTGATTTCTCCTCCCTACAGCTTCACACACCCTCTAATGTGCTTGAACAGGACTCAGATGAGTTTAGGACATGCATTCAGCACATTGTGATAATTTGTTTATATTATTAATCATAGGTGAAGTCCCTTTATTTTCAAGCGTATAAAGAAATGTATTCTAGTACTTGTAATTTTTAACAGAAAAAACTAGCTGGCATACGCCTGGTTTCATAACTTGTCTGTAAATACAAAAAAAAAAATGCTCTGAATTTGAGTTTGCGAGGAACAGATGTCTTTCAGCAAGCTTGAGTGTAAATTCAGCAGGATTTCCAATTTAATCCAGGAAATGATGACACGGAAATTTATTGCAAGCAGAGAAATAACTCGTTCTTCATCACAGTTATGCGGACTATGCCTCTTCCACGAAGCAGTGCAAGGTGTTTTTTATCTCCTAGGTTTCCAGGGAGACAATCACAATCCAGTAGGGGTTACTGTTGTTCTTAATAAAGCTCTCTAGATTTTGTAGTTTTAGTAATTTTTCTGATCAAAATCACAGAGATAGCAGATAGGATTTGATAAATGACACTGAGTAACGTGAATCGAAGTGACCTATTTCAAACACTGACAGATGATGCAGTGGTGCACCAGCTTAGAGGAGATGGTACTAGTGCTTTCACCAGCTGGAATCATTTTAAGTGGCAGGAAAGGACTCAAAACCTTTATTAGTATTAGTCACTGTAGAGAGCTATACAAACTGTGCTTAGTATTTAGCAGTGGATACAGAATATAGAATATCCAAAAGGTTTCTGATATAGGTGTGAAGCACCATGTCAAGTTCTAGGGTTTTTTTGTGTACAAGTTATGTATTAATTCACAACCTGTATGTCTGCCCTGTGGTTTAGAAGGAAAATTGAAGGAAACAAGAACTGGTTGATGTAAATCAAATTAATAGACAAAAATCTCATCTCTCAAAATAATAATAGTGAGCTTATTGTTGATGGGAATTCAAGAAATGTTGGTCACAGAAATATATTTGCCTCGCATATTTATTGTTATATGTTCAACGGTGAAAACACATAAATTTGCAGGGGAGATATTCAGTACAAGGAGATCAATGGATAGTACATCAATGCTACAGGACCCTCCCAATTTCAGTTTCTATTATTCTACTCCATGAAAGGGAGAAGTAGAAAAGGAAAAACCTTCAAGAGAACAAACGGTTTAAGAAAGGAAGGTGGTAGAGCCAAAAATCTCCTGTAATGACTGTCCTTTTTATACTTACTGAAGAGGGATGTGGCAGCAATACTGAGGCAGAAGTTAAGATGGTATGGTTTCTTTGGTAAGTTTAAGGTTATTTAGGTTTATTCAGGGTTTTGTGTTGTAGGAGCCAGAGCTAATTCACGCATTAACATTTAATCTAGGTCACCAGAAAGTACCAATGCCAGCATGTGCTATACATTTTCTTCCTGTAGTTTTTACACAGCACTCTGTGCCTCCCAGTAATGCATGAAGTGCTTGTTATTCTCTCCTTCCCTCCCAAGGGAAGTGTGTACACTGGCTGAGGAATACTGGATGCACTGTCTTGCCTTATGTTTCTGAGAGAAAGCATAAGCAAAGTAAAGCATCTTGCACTTAAAGGTGGATTTGCTTTATGATATTCCCTAATTCCCAGATGAGTAAGTTCCTATGCAAAGCCTGCTGCTCAGAGAAAGTTTTGTCTCCCATGCAATAAGCCTTTTGTCTGCTTTAGAAGAAAATCTTAGCTACATTCTTCTCATCTTTAGTTTAGTCCTAGATGTTCACCTTTCCAAGGAATATGATAAATGCTCTTAAAATTAGTTTTTGCATCAGGAAATAGAAGGTCAACGCTGCATAAGTTGGTACCATGATGGAACGCACAGAAAATTATTGCTTAGAAACAGTAAAAAAATGTGTAAAGATCCTACCAATTAAATAAGTTTTTAAAGTACTTCATAGTAAATAAACTCACTCCCTAAGGATCCTGCAAAGCTCTCAAATGTGGGCATCATAATACCCTGTGAACTCTCCTCTCCCCCCTTCTCCTCCTCTCCTTTTTGTTTTTTCTCACCTCTTCTCTCTCTCCTGTCCTGTAGCCTGTGTTGTTCTGACTGAGCAGTGTCCCACCATCCAGCTAAAAGGACACGAATGTCATCCTCTTACCTTCCTGATAAACAATATTTGCAGCTCACAGTTGGTTTTAATGTCTTGTCTACATCAGCCAAAATTTAGCATGTGCTGATTTGAGCTTTGCAGTTAAGTGCATGAAGAATACAAGGTAAGTTGGAGATGCACATGCAACTTGGTCAGCTTGTGAATTGCTCTCACTAGCTTTAAAGGATGAGGGGAAACATGCCCATACCCTTTTGCTCTTCACATCTTCACCTCATAATGACACAAATAATAAAATGCATTTTATGAATTTTCAATACTTATATGTACATTTTTATATATACATGCACATTTATATGGCAGATTTTAAAATTCTTTCATATTTGATATGTATGAAAAATTTTTCTATATACAGGCCATGCTATTCTTGCTGGAAACTAATATTTCAGTTTTATCTCATGTACAGGCTTTTACAAATAATGCTAATTGAAAGCTATTTATATTTTGTTCACTTTTTTAGATAAATAGAATCTAGGAGTTTAGAACTAATTATTGCGGTAAGCTTTTCAATAAACACTTTTGGTAACAGGAATGATGGTTCAGGCTAGCATGACAATTTTTAACAACTGTTAAGTTTTCTGAGTAGCTCTAGAATTCTGTAACTAGTAAAACAGTCAGACAGAAGCCTAACCTGGGTGAATAGTTTAGCACGAAATACTCACTTGCCTTCGCTTTGTTTTTGTTGCTCCTTCAGCATGAGGATGCTGCCAATATTTTGACACTTCTTTTCTCCTTAAAATCTGCATCTCTCTGACGGTATGCCTTCAGAGAAAAAGAGCAAGGGACTGGGATATTCTTGAATATTCTTGTCAAAACACCGACAGGATAATTACCAAGAGATGACACAATTTGTCAACGGGAGAGTGGGTGTTTATGCATTGTGAGAGAGTACATTGTGCAGGTGTTACATCCTGCATCTCTATCATGAAAGGGTCTCCATCTTCAAATGTGATAGGGGAGTGAGGGCACCTGTGAAGGGTGATGGTAGATCCAGTGTTGTTTTTTCCTGGACTGCCCATTTTCTGGGCTCTAAAGGAGAGAGGCCTTCACATTACAGCTACACCTCGCAGGTCTCAAGACCCATTGCAGTGAAGGAGATCCTGTGGAACATCATGCAATGGCTCTTTGGTCTTCTTGCATCTGGTCTTTCTACACTGTTACTAATCCTTTTTGTGGCCAGTTATCCTGGCTTGGTGACTCTTTTGTACTGACAAAGAGACTTAAACCAAGCTGGTTACAGAAGAGGACTAGACCACCATCCTTATTCCAAAATCACAAAAATGTATCATCTGCAGTGTGACCTAGGGCACTCCAACTTGGAGAAAAGGAGCTTCGGAGGTATTTCTTCAAGCTCTGGGGATAAATTGTTCTTGGCAGAGATAATTTAGATTTGCTTAGGGAGGCAGAGTTCTAGCAGTGACAGGAAAAATGTTCTAACACGTAATCTGTGCTAGGTACTCAGGCAGTTCTCTTTAGCCTATCAGTTGCCAGTTTCCCATTAGCACAAAGTAGTTACAGAGAGGGCTACCTTTGAAAAAGGGAGGGAAAAGACAGGGTATTTGCCCTGATTTCCTTTAAAACTTTATTTTTACTAATGAGTGATACAAAGCAAAACTCATGAAGAGTGCAAAAATGAGGAGTTTGTGGAGGTCAAATCATGACTTTATGACTCAACAATAAAGTATTTTAAAGGAGGAATAGGTAAGTGTTCTGCCTACATTAGGAACAATATTTTTTAAAACATGCCATCAGAGAATCATAGAATCATTAAGATTAGAAGAGACCTCCAAGGTCATCTAGTCCAACTTTTGACAAAACACCACCATGCCAACTAAACCATAGCACTGAGTGCCATGTCCTGTATACTTCCATGGATGGTGACTCTACAACTTCCCTGAGCAGTCCATTCCAATGCTTGACAGCACTTGCAGTGAAGAATTCTTCCTCATGTCCAACCTCAATCTGCCCTAGTGCGGCCTGAGGCCATTTCCTGGTGTCCTGTTGCTGGTTGCCTGGGAGAAGAGGCTGACCTCCACCTGACTGCACCCTCCCTTCAGATGGTTAAACAGAACAATAAGGTCACCCATGAACCTCCTGTTCTCCAAACTAAACATGCCCAGCTCCCTCAGCCACTCCCCATAGGATATGCTCTCCAGATCCTTCTCCAGCTCTGTTGCCCTTCTCTGCACTCCTGCACCTCAATATTCTCCTTGTAGTAAAGGAGAACTGGACACATCACTTGAGATGTGGCCTCACTAGTGCTGAGTACAGGGGTACATTCACTGCCCTGCTCCTGCTGGCCACACTGCTGCTGATCCAGGCCAGGATGCCATTGACCTTCTTGGCCACCTGGGGACATCTTTTTGGTGAACTTTTTGGAGTAGGGAGTAGCACTGTTCTGTATTTCCACATTGCCTGATACAACTATTCTTTGTCCAAATAGGGGCATCCAAATGTTACTAGAAATAAATAATGGTAATGCAGTGCAGACTGATACACAGAGCTTTCTTTCTTAGTTCTCCAATGATGCTTACTGCTTTAGCACCACCACTTCTTTTGGAATAGTGCAACAAATCCCCCAAATGTCTGAGCCTCCTCTTTCAATACTTACCATGGACTAAATATTACCTTTGGGTAAAAAGTACTTAACATTATAAGAGGGCTTTTCCAGGAAAGAAATTTTTATATGAGGAAATTTAAGACAGGCCTAAGAATTCTTCTTAAAACTAAAGCTAAACACTGCATACTCAACTGGGGGAAAGCCTCCAATGTAAGGCAGAGATTCCCAAGTTGGCTTTAAATGCATTGCTTTGTGTATGAGAATTCTAGCTGTGGATATGCAGAACTCCTTGGAAGAGAATTTGCTCTGCCAGAGAGTCTGCCTCTTTCAAGGCTACAGCAACAACAGATACCTTCTTTTTTTTTGTCATAACAATTCTTTAAAATAAAAAACTAACCCAGGAGTGATCTCTTATACAAAAATACTTGGAAAAGGACATCCTATTTAGTGAACAAGAATTAGGTTGTGAAAAGACTGCAGTGAAAGAGGATGAAATCATCCCAGATGATTTTGATTTTACCAGAAGCAGGTTTTCAGCTCGAATCCATGCTGCTGTGAGTATCATCAGTGCCTGTCCAGGGCTCCTTGTCAAAGCCCTGCCAGTCTGTGCCATGTTTTCTGGGGACAGCCAGGTGTGCCCAGTCCCTGAGCACAGCACCTGCTCTCACAGCAGATTCCCTGTGGAGGGGGACAGCTGTGAACTCGATCATGAGCTTTCTTTTAATAAATAAATTGATAAAAAGGTCTGTTCAAGAGAGTTTGCAGAAACCTCTGAGGGTTGCTCTGGCCCAGTCAGTCATAAGGTCTGTGGCTAGTTTGCTTTGAAGTGTTTGTATCAAAGTAACGTAAACACTGCGCTGCTTCTCTTTCATTTATTTCCTTTCACATGCTTCCAAATGTGCTAATTTTATGCAAAGATGTCTGTTAGCTGTAACAAATATTTATCCTCTGCTGGAACTGAGCTCTTTTGAGGACACAGCAGCACTTGTAAGCAGGCATTTGAGGAAGGCAGGTGTGCAGGTCCTCCATTCCTCTTTTTTCCAGCTGGCCACCTTACATTACCCTTCTCAAAAGAGCTGAACTTCCCAAGGTCTGACTCTCTGTATGGAGCTGTAATTAATCACCTTCAGTGGGAGCTGCATGTGTAGTGTCTCAAAGTAGCTGAGAGCTCAGAAATGTGTATCCAGTACTTCAAGCAGGTGATTTCTCTGAGCTATTTATATTCCTGGCCAGCCAAATAAACATGTCCTGAACTTCTGAGAAACTCATTCACGAACGAATGCATTGTTTTTTACAAGGAAAAGAGCCTTAACACACTGCAGCACAAGGTAGAGGATAGTTTTCCCAAGTGTTTTGTGTCTTGTAAATTCTGACTCCACTCTGAAGGAAAACAAGTAGGTGTGCTTTCTTTGGACTCTGCTTCTGGTTCCTTGAAATAGCTCAGCTACATTCTGCTTCTGATCATGTTGCATCAATGATACTTTTTAATTCATGAGTGGAGAGAATGGCTTGGAGAGACAGGTAGATTGACTTACGTCTGTTCTGAGAGTAGATTGTGATTTGTCTCATAATTTTTCTAACTCATCACTAGAAAAGATGTTTAATACAGTGAGCTGCTAAACCAAACAGTTATTACTTTATTAGTAAAATGAGACTAGTACGCTTCTCTTATGGTGTGATTTATGTCAGGTTTTTAGACTTTTATATCACCCAAAGGCCCTGGTAAGTCCTAAGGCTCATCTTGTACAGCAGATAAATGTCCTTAAAAATGCCATCACCAAAGCGAATATGATTTGCTCATCAAATTATGATACAAATTTGCTTTCCATATATATTTCACATTTCTATGCCAGATATATGTAATTATACATACAAACCTTTAGGAAAGACTGAAAAAGTTCTAGGTCATTGTGACTTAGAGAACATGTAATGCAGTTTGCAGTTATTTTACCTGTTGGCTTATGGAATAGACAAACTAATTCAATCAACTACAAGCCTCTGCTTGCTAAGCTGCTCCCTTGGACAACTCCTTCCTGTGACTGGAGTTTACCCCCAGATTTGCTCCTACGGCCACAACTTTTTTCTGTCTTTTGAAGGAAGTGGCTGAACACTTACGCAAGAGGTCTGTGGCACAGGATCTTGAAGAGCAGGAGTGAGAAGAGGAAAGGTTGGAGGAATGCTCACAGGTTCTTATAGTCATGAAGTCATCAGTTTCCCAAATGTTTGAAGCCAAGTGATTTTTCCTGGTCCATGTGCAGATCTGCTAGTGAAAACCCTGAAGTGAGATAGTGATTGCATTCTGATGGTACGTAATCACAAAGTGGCTCTATGCGCCCTCCATGGCTTGGAAAGACAAGAATTGTCCTTTCTGGAAAGCATCTTCAGGTAAGAACTTTTCTTCTTCCTCATGCAGAGAGGGAAGCATTTGGTTCAGTCTAACAGCTCTAGTGAGCTGCTAGATCATACACTCAATAGCTTCCTGTCAGCTGGGACCTCTCCTGATTTCCAAGACTTCTCAAAAATCATTGAGAGAGCCTTTGGGATGACATCAGCCAGTTCTATGAAGATTCTTGGATGAATCCTATCTGGCCCTATAGATTTGCAGGGATCTAGCTGGGGCAGCAGATCCCACACAGTGTCAGGGGCAGCTGTTAGTTAATCATTCTCACTGTCATGATCCTCCAGCTCCAGGGCACTAAGAGTCTCTTGGTCCATTATCCATGCTGAGGACAAAGGCAAAGAATGCATTAAACACTTGTGCCTTGTCTGTGTCCAGCTTTGTGAGGTGACCATCCTCACCCTGTAATGGGCTGATGTTATTTTTGCATTGCCTATTGTCACTAATACTTTTGAAAAAGCTTTTCTTTTCCCCTACAGTTCTGGCCAGCTTCAACTCCGGTTGAGCTTTGGCAATCAGCACAGTTTTCAGTATAGTTATTTAGTAACCCTAAAGTTGGCCTTCTTCATTAAAATGATCACACCAGTTCTACATTGTTTATTATCCAATGAAAAGATGCTTTTATGCAGCAGTGAAACAGTACTTCAAGCTGTAAAATACAGTTCATTAAAATGCATTCTCATTGAGTTTTTCACTGGTAGTATTTGCAAAGTAATTATTAAAGGAAACTGTAAAAGCTGTATTTTTATTTCTATAATATGAAACTGTTATTAATCATCTATATGTTTTGTTTTATACAAGATTTGTTCATTAAGCCTAATCTTATTAAAGAAATTATACTGCGATGGAGAAATATATCACATTTAATTTTTCATCAACAAGAGCTGCCTATAGTCTAGTGACCTAAGCTTGTTTACACAAGTCACAGCTCAATGTTTAATGCAGTAATACAAACACAATATGTAGTTCCACAACTCCTTTTAAGCTCTGGCATAATTAGCTTCCATTAATTAGTTAATGAATTAGCTATCATTAATACCTCACCTCTACAGTTACAAAGGTCACCTTCAGATTCAGACAGAGGAGTTGCTGGTGTTAATTGTAAGAGATGGAAACTGTCCTGATTAACAGCAGTAGATGTTAATTCTGAAGTTTAAAAAATACTATTAAAATTTGAACAGTAGCATCAAATTACTTTTTACCTGTCACTTTCTAAGCAGTGAAGATTTGCCTTACCATGATCACAGCTGTATCCATGATGCATTTAATGACATTCTATTCCTTATGGACTGTCATGGTTTGCAAATATCATGGCCAAAGTCTGTGTTAGCCCTCTACAGTGTAGTTGTTTGTAGGTTTTCTGACAATAAAAATATCAGCATAGAGCCCAATGTGGCAGAAGTGAGAGGGAATGGGCACTGGAGGCTGTGCTGCACAATTAGGTCTTGCATGAGGTGGGAAGCTGCCTATTGGGATCACATGGAGACAAGCAGTCCTGGGTTTTCCAGATGGAATTTTTAGGCAGATACAGGAGTTGACTCCTCTGATACACATGCTTCCAGTTGCATGGTAAGCATCAAACTCTGTAGGCTCACTCAGAATTCTCTTTTTTGCTCAAGGAAGAGCTACGGTGTCACTTTCAGTATAGCCATAGATAAAACTTAAAAAACCAAAAAAAAAGGAATTTTTAAAAGAATAATTTTCTTCTAATGCCTAACTAATGCCTAATGTGCTTGGCCAGTTTGATGAAAAACGACTAGACTTTTTGTGACTGTAAAGAGCGAATGTGAATGATGGGTCTTCAAGGAGAAGAGGACAGTCACAAATTAAAAAAATTGTTTCTTTTAGAAATAAAATAACCATGGAAAAAGACCCCTTAGGACAGAAATGGGGGCTCTCTGTAAAGACTCTTCATGCTGATCAGCAGCAATGTGATGTAGAAAAATAACAATAACAGAAAGATAGCTTCATTTGCAAGTATAATTGTCTCCAAGAGACGTGTTCATACAGCCAAAGACATTACTCTCCTTGCCACTCATTACTGGTGGTTACTGTAAGGGATGTCATGATCATGCAGGTAAATGAGGAAGCAGGTAACTAACCTACAGCACTTTGATGGTTGCCTATTGAACACTTGGCCTCCTGGGGAAGCAGCATAATACCCTGACATGCAATATAAAACATTTATAGCCTCTCTTTTAAAAGGCTTCCAGAGGGGAAGGTTCAGCTTTTCCATTTTGTTGCAGAGTGTTTTGCTGGAAGAAATGCACAGTGAAGAAAGGGGCAAGCAGAGAAAGTTAACAGTAATTATCATGCTTTAGGGCTTTTTGTTAGCAACTTCCTTGGTAGTTTCTACAAACTAGAATATTTCAAAGCAGTAACATACGTAGAAACAGTAATTCCCATTTAAAACAGGAATAGATGATATGTTAAAAACAGTTTTCAAACCTCATCATATACAGCCATCTCTGAGTTTCAAACTACCAGACAGAAAAAGCCTTCTGCTTCAAGTGTAGAGCCTACTGACATATTCTAACAAGCATATAGAATATCTGATATACCTTAGTGGTGAGGAAAACATGACTTCATTTATTTGCCAGTAAACTCTGTACTTAAACAGTTAAATAACACATGCAGTGCATGATTTTCCTCACTTGGTATGGTATGGTTTGTGACATGTGACAGGATATCCACTTCATTTAATTTTTTTAGGAAAAGTTAATCAGATCTAGTAACATGGTGTAAAAGTAAAAAAAATAGCCTAATAGAAAATCAAGTTATTTACATTTAGTTCCATGTCATAACCAGCCTCCTGAGGAAAGAACTTTATAACCTGTCCAAATTTATGCTGAATTTTATCTGAAGACAGGTATTTAAAAGGAACAGTTTTGAAAGAGAAATACCATTTAAATTGCATTGTAATAAACCCACAGAGATGCTACATTTAATTTATTTGATTAGCTGAAGGCCATTCCTCTTGTATACTCAGAAATGCAAATTTTAGAGTCTCATCAGGCAATTTCACTTATGCAAGTCAAGTATGTAGAAACATACATTGAATAGAGCAAAATCTAAAAAATCCTTTCCATGCCTCCAGCCTGTACTCATTCTTTCTAATAAGTTATCATTACTCTGAGCCATGTTTGCTCATCCTACCTCCTCAGGGAGAAGAAGGGTCACAACAAGGAGATGTTCTAAGTGCCACTTGTCTCCATTTCATACTAGAAATCATTTTTAATGAGCACATTCACTTGTTTCAGGGCAATGCCCACCAAATCGCATCCCTCTGAGCCAGAACACATGGGAGTCTTTAGTAAGGGTGTGTGCCTTGTGTGCAGACCAAAAAGAGGCCTCCAAAAAGAGGTCTGCAAAAGATCCCATGATAAATTGCTTGCTGAAGTGAGTTACATTTGAAACATGAGCTGGTGTGCTTCATTATTCTGCTTGCAGCATTTGTCTGGGAAAGTTCAGTAAACTAGGCTATAAAAATTTATGACCAGTTTGAATGTGGACAAAAATAGTGAGTTCATGTGTTTCCCGATGCAGATGGTGATGGACAGTAAGAGCATACAGTTCTCCCAACTACAGAAACCCACAGAGCTTTATTTAGTGTGACCTGTCACTGTGCCCCTACACATTTCTAACAAGGCAGTAGCATTGGCTGGTGCACTGCACAGTGAGCTGCTTCAGCTTAAAAAATAACATCGAGGGTATTTCTTATATGCATGAACATAAACTATGGTACTAGGTGCTGCAGGGAATTTAAGTTAGAAAATAATTTAAGATGGAAAAATTTAAGTTAGTTTTGTTGAGAAAACTCTAAACAAAGATTTAGGATGATTTAACTCTGATCTCCCTATAATGTTGACTGGAGGCCCACAGTTCCTTATCCACCTTTTACTTCTATGTCCTTTTATACCCAGAAACCCACCTTTAATTTCCTCCACAAGTTTGTAGAACTCAGCACAGGGTTGGTCCAGACAGCACAACAGTGGGAATCCTTGATCCCAGTCCAGGGGAGTCCTGCTGCCAGTGACGCAGTGAAGACAGACCAGTGCTGGTGCAACAGCAGGAGATTTCCTGTATAATATTAGTCTTACTTTTTTGGGACCACACAGAGCCAATTACCCCTTTAGCATGGATTTTCCTTTTATGTCCTCTAACTCTTCTATACTCATCACAGGAGTGAGGTGAGTCTGCTGCTGCAGCAATAAAATGCGTCCATTGTGTTTCTCAGAAAAAATGGGAAAAAAAGTATTTTATCTTTCCTGAGAGGTCAAGTAAGTTTTACTATCATTACTTACAATTAGTCCAATGCAGTAGTCTTCAAAATAAAGGATAAACCTCCCTTCCTGATGACATTGCTCATTTCCCCCCAGTGACAGAAATATTCGAGGAAAGATTTGCTGTAGTGACTGAGCAGGACATGGTACAGGAAAGTAGGTAGTGCTTCTGCTCCACCTCAGACTAAATTAATCTAGCAGAGATGCATACAAACAGGTTTTTATCCTGCCCATGCTTCTAACTGAAGACATGGACTTTGGAGACCTTACATCTCTTCTCCAGAGTCTCTAAACTCAGTCATTTTCAATAAAAAGTGTCATGGCACTATAGGAATTTGAGAGCGCCTTGGGAGCCCTGGGCCTTGCTTACTGCACTATTTTTCTGTTAGGTGATGAGCTCCTTTCCACTGGTTATTTTAAATGTATTTTGATATTAATCCATTTTACATAAGATAAAGTACTATATTCCTCAAAAGAACCCCTAGAGTAGCAAAGGCAGTTTTGTTTGATATTGGTATGAGAGGAATCACAAACTAAGATTTATAATGAGAAATTTATTGCTACCTAGTAATTGTTCACTCTCTTCACTCAGTCTGAGAACAATCTAGTTACCCTGTTCCTTTGTTTTTATGAGCAGCCTATTCAAAGACTAACTAAATAAAATATCAAAGCAAAGGTAAAGCAGCCCTAGGGTAAAAGCTACAATATAACTAATACAAGTCTGAAAAAGCTATAGTAAAAAAAAAGGAAAAATACCATTGCTGGGAATTCAATAATACAGATTAAAAAAAATTGATCCTTCTAAATTTGAAGATATTATTGCACATGTAATAATTTTCTACAGTCTGTAAATCATTAATGTATCAAGTTTTAGGGTGGAGACGTTAAAGGAGAGTAGACCTGAGACAGTTCTTTGGGTTGCTCTGGGAATTTGAGAGAGAGCTTCTGAACTCCTCTGGGAGCCTAATGCTCTGTAATAAATGTAATTCCTGCATTATTAATCAAAAGAGCATATACGCTCATAAATTATAAGCAACAGCTGAGGAAGTGACCGGAAGACTATTTCCTAGGACACCAGGAGAGTGATGCTCAGAATTTCATTGTGTGAACTGAGATAGACATAGCTACTCTGATTCAGTAGCCTTAGAACAATTTATTCATCTCCAAGTACTTCCCTGCACTCAAATAGGCTGTTACCTCTACACCCATGCTCAGAGATGGACAAAGGGCAGCAAACACCCTCCTGATTTTTTAGCCAAAGAATGAGGTTTGGAGCAAGCAGCCCAAACAGCTTCCTCCAGTGCTGCTGCAGATGCCACCAGCCCAGCCAGCAAGGAAAGCTCCTGTGGGGCCTTGCCACAGCACCTGCAGGAAGGCAGCAAGAGCCAGGAGCAGCTGCTTTGCCCGGATCTGTTGATGGGCAAGATGTTATCCAAAGGGAAGCAATGGCTTCCAACCTTGATTCTGGTTATTCACTTACTTCTTCCCTCCTTTGAGCACTCTTCAGCTGTAACTGAGAAATCTCTACTGACAAATTGCCACCTGTCCTGGGTTGATGCTAAATTGTATCCCCATTCGTCTGTATAGTTCAGAAATAAGTGTTGTACCTTTAAAACTGGATCTGAGAGTGAAGCAGGTGCGGTGGAATGTCTAAGGTGTTTGTTTTCTAAACATAAAGATAAGAGTTTTCAGCTTTCCTTCACACACATGGCCTGTGTTGTCTGCAGTGTGGACAGCAGAAGAGAGCTCTCCTTTACTTGTTAGTTTTTGGCTAGCTGAGGCACAGAAGTTCTCTGGACTGTGTGGTTTTTTCCCCTTTTTCTTGGGACTGTTTGAACCTGCTCTGGACTAAACACCCAAAGGGCCCCAGGAGCTCCCACCTGTGTCCCACCGGGCCTGGCCTGGGCCCGGCCTTTCCCAGCCCTGAGGGACCGACAGCAACTGAGCCGAGCTACAGCCACAGGAGAGACTTTCTGAATTTGGCATCTCTGCGGGGCACACAGAGGTTTTGTTGTTCAATGTTGTTCATTTGTTGTGCTGGGGAGTGCTTTGACTGTTAAATAAACAACTTTTTTCCACTTTCCTCCAAAGAAATTTTTTTTCTGTCCCAAACTGGCTGGGGGGAGGGGTGGTTCAGATTAACTTTCTAGAGGGACTCCATCCGAAGGTTTTTTCCCAAGTTTGCCCTAAACCAGGACACCACCTTGAGGGATGGGGGCCTGGCTGCCATGTTAAAGAAAACTGAATGTAGTGCCTCTTTCTGAAGGTATTGGGAAATCCCTAAAGTTATAACTGTGGTCCTGATAAACACTTCAGTATTTTACTTGTGTTTCAAAGACAGTAATAGGAGAACTGGGGCTTGTACTGATATGCAAAAGAAATTGAAGAAATGTGGAACAATAGAAACCAGATCAGTCCCCAGAATGTAGGGAAGCAGTGATTTTTTACTTGACTTGTGATTATGCAGAGGGATGAGGTGTTGCTCCTGCCATCTGAAGAAACAGAGCAGAGAGATTGGAACAGAAATGCCAAATTACAGTACCCTTATGAGGAGCTGCACACATTGTTGGAGATGTTCATTACTAATCTCTTACAACAAGTGGTGGGAAAGTGGTGATCAGAGGCAGCAAACCTTGTTTATGCTCTCTAGAAAATAATTGGCTATAATAATAGAAGAAGTGTATCGCAGGAAGTAATAGTGAAGAGCTGTTTAGTTAGTTGTCTGATTAATTATTTTAATAATAAACAACCTTTGGCAGATTATTATGAACATCAAGCACAACTACCTAGAAATTTCCTATTGTCAGTCAAAAAATGAAAAGGCAAATTCTTCTCTATTTCTATCACTCTGTTTGAAATTATCTTTCTTGCCTTTCTATGCAGACAGAGAAGGGAGGTGAGACTTAACATTTCTTCAACCACTTGTGTTGTCTTTGTTTTTCTCTGGCTATTCTATACTTCCCATCATATCAACATGGTTGGACACCTTCAGAGGACAGATATGAGCACCTGAACTATTTCTCTCTGTCGCTCCAAGTCCACTGCTAAAGACTTTTGTCCAAGACAGCAGTGCTTGTTCCCAGGCCAGACCAGGTTCAGGGTGGGTGGTGCCCTGACTGTTTGGGGCTGGCTGCTGCTAGAACAGTGACCACGCCACTCTGCCCAACCATTTCACCAAGAGTTCCTTGAGTGTCCCATTAGCACTGAGTCCTAAGAGCTGCTTTTTAATGGAAAACACCTGAAATATGGCCACACCAAGCCCTGTGATCACCGGCATAAGCAATAGATTCAAGTCCTGACCATCTGTTTATTAATCTTGGGAGCAGGCAGATGGAATGACCAGCAATTGCTCTCTGTATATAACGCAGTAGCAGGAGAAGAGCTGAGGAGGAAGCAACTGCTGCCTATTTCTCATCCCCCTGTTTTGGAACAGCACCACAGTACCCAGATTTTTTGATACAGCCTTACTGCAAACATGCATCTCTTCATCATGTAAATGGAAAATAGTGCTTGACGTACGGCCCCCTCATAAAAACAAACTGCTTATGTCTGTGGCTATAAATATATACACACACAGAACTCTCTGTATCTCCCTATCTATAGATATAGTTATACATCTCTGGAATTAAATTTTCCATGCTTCTGTCCTGTCTGATTGCCCTTTGGTCCCCACACTGTGATGATTTCCACATAAGTAGATTCCCAGTGCTTGCTGGGATGATGTAACAAGAGTATCGTGCATGAATGGAACCAAGCTTGGTGTGAGTCACACCCAAATGCTCTGTCCTGTGTTAGTCTGTGGAACTAAATGGTCTGTTCATGGGTTTTCTTTTCAAGAGAACTAACTTCTTTGATTCAGAAATTAGCTCAAAATTAAAAGAAAAATGCAAACCCCAAAATCCTTATTTATATGTAGTGTTGCTGCAGGCATCCAGGAACGAACTGAGGAGCTGAGTGGTTTGACAGCTCAGCATTCCTCACATGCCTCTCCATCTTCAGCCCACTTTGAAGCAGAGAGGTGGTCCCTCAGAGTGACTGAGGAGGGCAGGTTTTGGGAGCAGAAACCCCATCTACAGCAGCATCGGAATCTGAATGCCAGAGTTTGTTTCAGTGCTTCACAAATGACATACACATGACATACACTAAAAATGATCAATGGTCTCAGGGAGGCAGGGAAGCCAGAAAGGCAAGCCTTGAGTTCTTCATTGGGTAAAAGCAGTGCAGGTTTACTCTGCTTCTGGCAGAGGGGGAAGGGAAAATTTCTCTATCTAATGGTATCCCTGCTGTTCCTTGTAGGATAATTCCTCCTGAATAGGTATCCAAAATACAGAAGCATAATTCTCAATTCTCTTCACTGTGCTAAGGAGCAGTACTTCTGGTAAAAAATCATGAAGTGCACTGCCCCAGAGCAGCAAGCATCCATGTCATGTCCCTGGGAGATACTGTCTGTGGTTCCAGCATATGGTACAGAGCATGAAGTGCTCAAGAGGTTCAGAGAGGCTTGGGAAAGGTTACAGAATCCCTGGGGCCATGAAAGCAGGAACATGAGCTGGCCTGGTGCCATGGCTGATAGAGAGCTGGGTACTCTCCCTAGGCTTTCCCACTAATTGTGTGCAAGCCCCATCATGCTGAGTGTTCACCATTTCCATACAGATCTTAGTGCCTTGCCCAAGCTCCAGCCTCTGCCTGCTGCAGAGGAGGTGGGAGTTAACCCAGGCTGGGGCTGAGTGCTGTGCCTGCAGCCACTTGCTAGGAAGGAAGGTGTAGGGTGTGAACATACACTTTTCTCCACAGACATGTTTTCTGAGTCAGACATGTGAGCTCCAAAAAGTGGAGGGGCTCTCCTTTCCTGTTTTCTTGTCAGGCAGGTTTGGTGCTCAATAGGTAAGCTGTTTTCAAAAATAACTTTGAAACTCTTCACTTTCCTCCTACAGTCAAGCAAGAAGGCAATTATTTAGTTCTGCTTCTTGGACAAGGGGTTTTGGATCCTTCTCTGTATTCCTAAATTCGGTAAAGGTAGAAATTTTGACCGCTTCAAACCATTTTCTTCTTTCTCACAGCCTGTAAGAACGAGATCTTTCTCCTCTTCTCCAATGTTCCTTCGTGTTTGTGACCAATTAAGTCCACGATTACACTCTTCCAAACACACAAGGGGAAGAAAAATTACACTCTTAAAGAAATTTCCCACTTTGCACCAGGAAGACAATATTTTAACATTAAACTATACAACATCTTCTGAAGTTTAATTCATCAAATGAATCACAAAACGAGAAAATGGATGGTCTTTCCCTTTTTTTTTTAGGAAAAAAATGCAGTGATTTAATTGCAAAATCAAATACAGGAATAAGAAAATGACAAAAAATAGTGTTCTAATGCAGACTAGCATTCACATTTAAATATATGCAATATTCAATCTTTTGATTGAATATATCTTCTTTATTTGACCAAAAAAGATGGTATCCATCTGTTATTTTGTTTATTTTTCAAAGTAATAGAAGTAAAAGCTACCTTCAAAGACATGAGGTAATGTCCATCAATAATTCACTTTCAATGGCTATAGTATTTAAAGATAATCACCCACTGGGCCATTTATTAGCCCTGACAGAGTGAATACAGTGTCAGATATCACTGAAAGGCCTGGAGGATTAAGGCACCAACCCTGCAAACTCTGACATGCTTGCCAGTCAGACTAGTCTCCAGGACATAGTTAAACCAGGTCACAATCATTTGCTTGAAGTAAATGCATTTAAGTCTGTTCACGCTTTGAATCATTGCCTCTTTGGCTGCAGAAAATGTATAAAAGTTAGCTCAGCAGTGGAAGAAGAATTTTATATGAATGTAATATACTTTTTTTTGATACATCATATAACAGGTACAGTCTGTATGATTTGTCTATAAAACTGTAATTATATACTCTGTAAAATATTTTAAAAAGTAGAAGTAAAAAAAAAAAAATCGGACTGGTTGAATCTTTCTGTGAGGTTAGGAATTCAGTAAGCAGATACCTCTCAGCAATTGCTTTAAATCTTTTAGTTATGTACAAGAAAGAAAAAACTTTTCGTTCTTATTCTTGAATCACATTTGCTTATATAAAATCACTCCACTTTTTTTTTGGTTTTGAGGGCACCATAAAAGCAAATTGGGCTGCTATAGCACTGGGATGCACTTTATTCTTGTAATAGCTATGATATCCCTGATTTTCTGTGCATCTAAGGAAATAAAAAAAACCAACTCATCAATATTGTTTTTTCTTTAACTTAACACCTTGTCATGTTGGGCTAACTGGCAATATATTATAATTAGAAGCAATGATGCCAAAGGAGGAGAAAGATGAACGACTGAATATTAAATCTGATCCACATGTCCAGGTCAATGCTGCTGCCTCATGTAACAAATACTCTTTTATTGGCAGTACCCACCCCTTTCTCTGATCTGCCATATCGACCTATGAACTGGTTGACAAGTGGACATTAGTCTCATTTAGCATTCCTTCTCCTGGAACAGCAAACAGGACAATAGTGGGGTTGGGCTGTGTGGAGTGGAGCCCCATTACTGCCCATGCCTGGCCAATGACTCCTTCGAGCTGCCCATGCTTCTGAGGGGAGCACACAGCTTGGCCACAGCAGCAGCAGCATTCCGGACCCAGTGCCCAGCTCTCCATGCCCACCACCCCAGCCAGGAGGAGGAGGGGACTGTCACTCATCTCCTACCCAGCTGCTGCTGCTGCCCTGCTGTGTCCTGTGGAGCCATCTCCCAGCCACCTCTGCCCCAGCTTGACTTTATCTTCCCTTTGCAGGCACCGGCTCCCTGCTTCCTGGGGAGGGCAAGAAGTTCCTGCCAGAAGCAAAAAAAACATTTTATTGCCATGTCAATGTCATGATCTGCTAGAACAGAGCCATGGAAACTTCTTCTAAATGGAAAATTAAACTGTTGTTTTTGGGTTTTTTTGAGCAAATTGGGGAAAACTTGTTATGTACTTTTCTGCAGCAGTGTGTATAGAGCAAACTGTGACCCACAGTGATGCACTTTGCAAGTAAAACAAGCCTGAATGCCTCTAGACCAGGCTCAAAGAGCCTGAGCTTTTCTTGCTTAGGTCATACTTAGCTTAAACTTATCCACTTAATTATTAAAATATTCATACTTAGTCATAGAAAATCCCTTCTACCCTGGAAGTAGGATCTCAGTAAGTTTTTCTTTTTGCTGATTTTCACACTCTTCCCAGAGTAAAGAATCTGATTTCTTTTTCCAAAAGATGTAATTTACATTTATCTTAGAGCTACAACTTCTCATAAACAATAAGCATTCATTTCTTCCTTACAAAGTACAGAATCTGAAAGAAAACATGGGTAGTATCTAACATTTGAGAAGAATTGAAAAGAGAAAGGGAACATTTGTTCACATTTATTTTTTCTAGAAAGTCCATAATGTCAGATTTATGACAGAATGTCCAGTATTATGAACTAATAAAAACCCAGCCAGTTACTACATGACTGTTGCTGACAGCAATGGGTATGCAGGATACCTTCTTATATTTTAAATAAATTAGGTTAATAATAAAATGTAGAGAAATTTTTGTGCACTGTAACTGCTTTGAGCATCATTTTGCCATCAAGACCAAAAATACCTTAAAATGCAGTGAAAGAAAATGCTGAAAATTAACACAAATCCTAAGTTTTTACCAGGAAAGCTGAAGCAACAGTTAATTCTATCTAGATGTAGAAAGTGGCATATCCATGTGTTGCAGCATGTCAGAGGTCCTGTTTCCAGAGGCTGTCTCCCACATGGACTCTCTCTAACAGTGCAGCTGAGCACTGCAGTCTTTTCATCATTGGAGGAAATAATCTGGGTGTTTCACAGGGGGAAGTGGAGCCAGAGAGAATTAGTTTACAGTAATACCTTCAATATCTCTACTCTTTTGGTCAAATATTTCCGAAAATTCCTGAAAATTTCAAAAATTCCTGAAACCTAGCAAATGAGCAATTGTAACACAAGACCTGAAAAACAGATCACTTAAGCCAAATTTCTATTGGAAAGTAGGCTATAGAGGCAGAATGAACCAATGCAGTTCTTTGTATCTCTTATATGCTGAGAAAAGCAAACTTACACTAACAAAAAACAACATTAACAAAAATTGTAGTTAGTTTTAACCACTAACAAATCCACAAAAAACAGCTGGTATATCTAATAGAGGGTGTCAGGAAAAAAGATACGCAAATGATGTAAAATTTGGAAAAAAATCCTCCCTTACTGTCACGGTGTAACCACAAGGTTTTAACCAAATAGTACTGTTTTCAATAACAGAAACAGAGTTTTCAGGACAGAAGAGGAAATCCTTCATTAAAGGCAAAGTTTGAAAGGCTAAGATGCTGCTACTCTGCTTCTGTGTAAGAAGGAAATACTTTAGTAGAAAAACAGTAAGTTACATTTGACTTTGCTGGAGCTCTCAGGTAATTTCATCAGCCTTAACAGAATGATATCTATCACCCAGGAATGTTTTCTATTTTTGGTGAAATTGCAGAATACAGAAGGATTTGCTGTCTCTGCTTCTGAGTTTCCACTCTGGAGCCAAATTTATCCACCAGTTTAAAGCCATGCCTAATTGCACCCAATGTCAGTTGTGCTTTCAAGTCTTTTGCCAAGCAGTGGACCGCTGACTGTTTCAATTTTTGGTTAGGTGGCCATTGTGCCAGTAGTAGACAGAGAATGAATATTAACAGCTGTTTTCAAATGTTCCCAAATTTGTGGCTGGGTTCACATATCGAGCAATTGTCAGATTGCTGTGCTGAACATAATCAGTACAACATGCTTTAAATATCTATGCTGAGACAACTACAGAAAGTGGTCAGCAAATGGCATGAAGCAGATGTACAGTAGCTATAGAAACCACAACTTACACAAAACAAATAAGCATGGACCATTACCTACAATTTTGTTCACGTTCCTTCAACCGTACCATAACATCTGCTGTAAGGAATCTTGTGGGGTGGGCTGAGAAAATTCAAATATCGCTGAACAAAAAATAAAACCATTTCAAACTTAATGGTGCTACAAGGGTATTTAAATATATGAATAAAGAAAGTAATGAGGGATGCTGTCAGTGCCAAAGAAAAACACTGGAGAAAATTAGCTACAGCGACCTGCCTGTGGAGCAGCACAGATTACACCACACTGCAACAGCAAGACAGTGTCATAATAGCTTTCAGCATAAATTTAAAAAAAATCTCAAACTATTAAGGAGTTTGGCACTATTTTTAATACTTGGTGGTGTACAACATCACCCTTGAAGATTTATGGAATTTCTCCAAAAAATGGGACTCTTTCTTCAAAAGTAGGTTTGAAATGAAGATTGGATTGTAGCTGACAACAGTGACCACAACCTTCTTCTCCTCCTTCAGAGTCTCCAAGGGTACATCAAGAAAATGACTTATTGTTTAAAGCAAGAAAAGTTTAAAAAAAAAAAGAGAGAGAAGAAAATGTAGAAACAGACATTAGAAATAGTAAGGTATATATATTTCTATCCTAAGGCACAAATTAAATTCTTACTACTCACCCTTTCTGTTCTTTTGCTTTAATTGTAGATTCTATGTGCTGATGCCCTGGAGAGCACTCTGGTGTCAGAAAAGTCCTTTCAGACTAAGTCAGGATGCTGATTTTGAAAAGAAGCATGAGAAAGCAAAGAAAATATTGAGGGATCAAGTAGTTTCATACCATTATGGAAACTCATAGTTTGAAAGACCTTAGGATCATCGAGTCCAGCGATTAACGGAGCACTGCCACGTCCAGCACTAAACCATGCCTCCAAGTGGCATAACAGTGCCTCAGAGCAGGGCAGCTGACACTTGAGTGGCAGAAAGTTCACCCCAGAGCTCTGCTGGTCAGCTGTGTCAGTGGTGGTGGGTGTGGAACTTAGCCAAGCCATGGCTTCTGCTGGGTGGATGCCACCACTCCCTGGCTGAACCAGCAAGGGTTTCAGAACCCTTCCTGCATGCTCTTCCCCAAGAACTGCTGCCCAAACTGGCATGTCATTCCCTGTTTGCCCACTCTGCTTGTGGTACTCCTGGTTGCTAGTGCTGCATTGCACTAGGTGACACACAAATATATCAAAAAGAGATGATCTTTGGCCTCGAATTGTGGTTTGAATAGACCAGAGAAAAGGACCACAGAAAGGAAAGTCTGTTGAGAGTATTTTACTGGTAAAAAACTGAGATATAGGGAGATATTACTTCAATATACAGAACCTGCAAGTGCACTTAAAGGAGTGTTCCTGCTCTTTCTCATTCCAGAAAATATGTCCTCAGTCTGCCAGTAGCCCATGTACTGAAATAAAAATAATCAGTATTTTCCAGGTTTTGTGACCAAGGTCATTTCACAAGTATCCTGGGAACAGAGCTAGGAGTGACCACTCAGTACAATGCTCTGTCAGTATGCACGATGCAAAGAAAAGAAATAATCTCCTTCAAGGAGAATGGGCTTTTTTTTTCCTAAAATCACCCCCTGTAATAGCTGTTACCAACATATCTTTTTGTCCTTTGAGGTATTCTGCAATAACAATCTCCAATACTATCTAAAGATTTGATTGGTATGTGGAAAACCAGCGTATGTCAAGTTAGAAGCAAGACATGTAGGACATTTAGTTTCCCAAAGGATTATTGAACAATATTCCTCAAATACTTCATTCAATACATTTAATGGTATTTCTTCCATAAATTATTCATTTTTCATTACTTTCATATCTTATAGAAGGAGAATTTTCCCCAAAAGTTTAAATAAAATATTTGCAATTCAGTTCATTTCATTATTCATTAAACTCTTGCTTTCGTTTCCCTTTTCATAAGCACAGTTCATCAAAAACAAGTGTTTAAGCAGTAGATAGAGGGTGGTGATATAACTGACATAATATGGAACTAAAGAAAAAATTCTCACAATTTTAAGTTCTAGTATCTGGAAGGTAGAACTCAGAAGGGGAAAGATATGAGTTTCCCTGTGAACTAGTATTAAGTTTGCAGTGGAAGAGAATGATGGAGAATGCACCCAGTGTTGCCTCTAAAAAGTAACCTTCTTCCAGGAAAGTGACTTTTATTTGATTCTCCCACATAGCAGGACATGCTGAACTATGCAGCCTTGCTAATCCTTTTTAAATTATTTGGTATTGGTTTTGTACCAGTGTGTGTTCATTTCTGGTGAGTGGCTGGAAAAGGTCATTTGTGCACTGGGAAGGAGCAAGGAGGCACCTGAGCTCAGCCTGTCATCAGAATTTAATGAGATGATCCAGTCTATGCACGTGCTTGTAACGTCACAGCCATGATAATGAAGAGCATGTCTCTAATGGTTGTTTCTTTTTTTTCTTTCCTTGATAGATATAGGAGTTAAAAATGCGATAGATAAGCTAAGAAGAGGAAGAGG